>JAINUG010000296.1:377500-390000 GCA_029706075.1 Aldrovandia affinis | reverse complement strand
GCGCGTGACTGGTGCACAGACATCGCGCGCGCTGCATTAGCATCGTCTAATGACGGCTTTAAAATAGGCTAATAATGTGTTAACCGAGGCACCTGCTCAATATTGGCCGGGTGTCTGAGACAATTCTCAATGAGACTAGATTCCCGCATGATGGAGTAGGTTGAGCTCGTGTAGTAACTCCATCTGATTGTCCCAAGATACAGTTTACACATATAACTGATAGGCTAACAGATACAGATATAGGTGCAGCTCTGTGAAATAGGCGTACATTATATGAACTGAATGTATTTTGCTAATTTTTGCTGAGGTGATATTATTATGATTAACAGATTAATTCGATTGTGTGGTTGTTTTAATGTACAGCATAAGGGGGGGGGAAAGGACACATTGATCTGAATTATGGTTCATATTCAGACGTGCACTGTTCATATTGGCGGTGACTACTTCAGTGGCCTTCTCGCACTCTAGTGCCTCTAGCGGTAAAATATAATTACGACGGGAGGCTGCTTGCTCAGTGACTCGATCAGTCAGATGTTTTGAAATAACAATAGGTTTTATTGTATGTATTGAACTGATATAGTTCAGTCCAGTGAGTTTGCTATGAATTATTTTTAAACTGTCAGTCAACAGCTATGAACAATAGCCCATAATATGTCGTTTACATGTGTCTTACTTGTGTACATTACACATGAAAGGATAGAAGTTTGAGCACACACACAAGGTCTACAGCTTTAAAGAGGCAGAGCACATTAAAGGACAAACAAGCTCCATATAAAGGTGTGTAATAAGGTGAATTTTAGGTATATTTGGCTGTGACAGCAGCCCTAGAAAAGGTTCTCTCACTCACTCACTGAGTGGCTCCCCCAAAGTAAGGACAGTACTTTCGCTTTACCACTAGATGGCGAAACATGCATTAAAGAAGGACATAAGTTTGTTAATGACATTTTTTTTAAACATAATTTTTAGTTACATTTTACATTTCACTTGAAATGTCATTGGGTTCATTTAAATCCTAACTCTCCACAGAGAGTTTGGTTGATGTTGTTGTTGTTGTTGTTGTTGTTGATGAATGGCCACCACACAGAGATAGTGGTGATGCGTACTGTGTCACCAGTTACCATGGTGACATGTGGGGAGCTTGGCTCCAGTTCCGCGGCGAGGCAAGCCCATCTCTCGGAACATAAGGGAGGGAGGGAGGGAGGGAGCGAGGGAGGGAGGGAGGGAGACCCGCCCGGGAGGGAGGGAGGGAGGGAGGGAGGGAGGGAGGAGGGAGGTTGGGAGGGAGACCCGCCTGGGAGGGAGGGAGGGAGGGAGGGAATTGTATTTTTTGCAAGTATGAAAGTACCACGCAGTTATGAGCCTTCCTTGTCCAGGCTTGCTGTGTCCAGCCTAATGCTGTGTCCAGTCCACTGTTGTGTTCAAATCGAATCATCAACCACGAGTGACATCAACCTCCAGTATTTATAAATACAAACTATTGTACGTAGAAGTAGCGAGGAATTCTTTTTAGGAGAAACGCACTACAGTAATGGTCCGGCCGATCCCAGCCAAACGCGAAGAAGAGTTTCCGTCACAACTGTTCATCTGTCACTGTCACACAGATGGTTGCCTGGGATGAAGAAATGACATATTTGACGACTTCCCAGAATGCATCACTCTCACCTCACACTTCTAGCCGTCATGTTTACCCACATCTTCAAACAGAAGTCTGAGTGTCGCTTAGTTACTCATGTTTTTCTCTTCTTTTCTTTTTTGGTTTCGGAAGTGGAAAGAATTAAAATACCATGATAAAAGTAGTGGGCCAATTAAGTATTTTTGTTCACAATGAAAGAAATGTATGCCAAGACAGTATGTAGCATGTAAACCGTTATGTGTTCATGTTGTGTGTTTTAATCTTGAACGATGCAACCTATTGGGTACTGCTGATACATACAAATAAATCAAATCATCAAAATTGATCAAAATATTTTAAGTAGGGGTGTGAACAAATCATTTGTCAGAGAAATATATTAATATTCCAGCTTTATTGGGTGATTAGTATGCTTGTGCTCTAGTTTTTTGCAGTCCGTATGGCAGAAATGTTGAAAAGAGTGTCAGTATGTGCCTGAAATTTGTGTTGTACAGTTCCCTGTCTTTCCTATTCAGTTTTATACTCTTATTGTATTCCCTTTACTGTTGTAAATGTGTCATTGAGTACCTTGAAAGGCACATAATAAATACAATGTATGATTATTTATTATTATTATTATTGTTGTTATGGTTTTCTGACAGTGCATACTTTCTCTTTTTTAAATCGCAGAAGGAGTTGAGTCTTCCCCGCAGAGGCAGCATGTGAGTAGCCATGTTCACTGCTTTCACCTTGCTGAGAGGAAGTGTGCTTTGATGCTTCACCATGCAGGAAGAGCCAAACTGCTGCCGTATGCTTCCACTGGGGGCGCTGCAGTACCTAACTCCGCGTAGCTGCCAATGATACCTCGTGGACACTGGTTTGAATGTGTTTTTATTCCTCTTTGTCATCCACCAGGGCTGCTCAGTCCCAATACCGCAGGCATAAAGAAACAGTAGCTATATCTTTCATTATAAAGTCTCCCAAGGATGTCCACACAAAACATCTCAAACCTACGACTAGAGTTCAAGAGACACGAAGGATTAGTTGCTGGAACTTTCACGTTAATACGACAGAAGGCTAAATTATGCGTAGAGGTAAAGGAGACTTTGCGCTGTCATTCCACGTTCCCACGATTGTCCAGTAGAGGGAGCCATTGTATCAGTTATCGTTCTCGCCCAACAGCAGCACACGAGAGCAAACTATTTGGACATTTGCAGTGACGGCATCTCGTCTGCCCTAGATGACAAACATTGACAGTTTATTTTCATATTACACACAATTAGAATGAATAGTCACCAGATGTATGTGTCTCTCAGTCTTTAGAAGCAGTTTAGAGCACGAGTTACAATTTATTTATTTTTATTTATTTACTTTTTTACGGGGGATGGCAATGCTTCGGTGGTTATATTGGATGGCGAGTGGTCCATATACGTTTCTGAACATCAATTATATGGGAATATTGTTATTACATCTAACGTTACAACTCCAGCAACTTTGAACTGTAATTTGATTGTAGGTATCTCGCAGTGAGTCACGGTAATACGTCCAGTTCCGGTAAGGATATCTGATATAAGTTTGCTAAGGTGAATCAAATTTGTAGCTACTTTTATTCAACGTAAACAACGTATTATAACGTTAGCCAGATAAAATCAGATTCCATGACGTTGAATGCCCAAACCGGTAGCCTGTTTTACCCTCCCACCTTGGAGGCAATGGTATCGTCCAACGATGTGGTTACGGCTTGTTAGTCAGTCAAGTTTCTGGCGTCGCTAGCTCGTCTTATATAGTCAGAAGCCTCCCAAATTCATAGCGACGTGATGCTATGTTAGCACTATGAACGACATAGCCTTAGCAGTCCCGTTCCTCATGCTTCAAGAAGCCAGGGTGAGCCACGGATACAATTAAAGCGATGACGGCGTTGGTGTAGCGAACTTGCCAGCTTCGCCACTACGATGGAGTCGGTAACCACCCGAGCCAGTGATACTGGTTTCGGCTTCCTCCCTGCCGTCCCTGCCGTCTCCGCACGATCTTCTGTAACGTTAAGCTATTAACCGAGCTGGTTAGCTGCTTGGAAGAATAATAGAAGATACAATTATTCTGGACCAGCTCCTACGGCATCGCTCTCAAACACGTCCATCATGTCTGATCCAAACTATTGGACCGTGTTGCCCAGTTACAAATCTCAATTTATGACGGGGGCAATGCTTAAACGATCAAAAAGGTAACCGTTAAATCATTTTGTACTTTAAGTGGGTAGCGCAGACTAACTAGGCAGTTGACTTAAGTTAGGCAGTTAACCTCGTTTATTTAGATAGGGGAGTATCTGAATTTGATTTGTGATTTTGAGTGAGTGTGAATAGACCCTCACCAACTGGCTAGATTACGACGCATTCGTTTTGTTTTCATTTGTGGCGATGTTAATTTTGTTGCTAAAAAGTTATGTCGCTAATTTAGCTCTGGTCAAGCTGGTTTGCAAGCCAACTCCTAAAGTGTGTGGAAATATACTGTTAAACTAGCAGCAGCCCAACACTGCTGCATTTTAGCTGTCGTGTCCTGCGGGTTGCGGTTGTTTCAGACGTTATAACCTGCTAGCTTGCTAGTCAAGTTCGTTTGTGTCTGTAGGTTTGAGTGTTGAGCATTGTCACGATAAAAAACGAACGAACTTAGAACAATGGCTAATGCATGCGAACTGTAACAGGTTTTTGTGTCCGCCCTGTTGTTGCGGCGAAATGTTTTGAGCAAACGTGGCCATTGTTCGCTGGCTGGCTCGCTAGCATGGGTTACACATTTGCTTCCTCAACTTTCGGAATGGTTTCATTCTGTCAGTTATTCTGCGTAGTCTTGGTTTAAAACTGGAAGACATCAAATGGAGAGTATCGTGTTTTGTTTTGTTTTGGCGTGATCGTGGGAGAAAAAAAAAGTTATTTGAATGACGTAATTGTTCTAGGCGATATCCGCAACTTGCAATACACTTGCCTGTTAAATCACGTCTATTGACATCTGTCTACAACTGTCCCATTTCTGCTTTAGGACGTGTATGCCACACCACATATATTGTATACTACACTAATTTCGGGAAATACATGGCTGGGCTGTGGGGTGGCGTCACTGGTCTGGCACACCCACCTCCGCTCAAACAGGTGGACTCCACGCTATTGGTGAAGCGGAGTGCATCGCAAACGAAATCCCGAAATGAACACGACTAAGTCGAATAAATTCGTTTGGTAAATTAGGCTGGTACTCGCAGCACTGACTCTGTCACACGAATTCAAACCGGGGACAGTTGCTAAACCCGCGCTCGCTGTGCGATGCGACCCCTCCCCTCCCCTCCCTCCCTTGCGGAATCAGGTTTGAGGAACTGCGGCTCAGTTTGCACATCGACGTCGGAAGGACGCAACGTCGGGAATTTATTCGCTTCCTTTGGAAAAAACTTGCCGCTCGCAACTTCCCGATGCGCGCGCGCGCGGTCACGTGCACGGCCCCGAAAAAGGGGATACTCTTTTAAAGCAAGACTAGGCACCGCGGGCGGAATATCCACGACGATAATAATGAATCACACAATTCCCCGCGCCAGTGGGAAGCGTGGCGGTGAATCACTTCGTTGGGAAATCTCTGCTCTCGATGCGCTCAGCGACGGACGCATTTCACATTCGCAGATGATGAGGCACTGCTGCTAGCTGGTTGGCTAACGTGCCCCCTGCTGTTGTTATGAAACGGTGGTTTCCGTATTGTGACTTTCCAAGGTGTGTACGTTTCGCATTCTCTTGCCTGGTAGAACTACGCCGTACCATGTTTTGAATTGTCTTTGTTCCCCCACAAGGAAGGCAATTAAAGTGGCCAGCGTGATCCAGAAATGCCAGCGTTAGTGTTCCTCTTATTATCTCCGGGTTTGGTAGGGCGCTATGGCCGCTGGGTTTAGATGTACGGTGCAGTGGGCTGCGTGTGTTGCGTAGCCCTGCTTTTAAGCGATGCGAGTGATTGTAAATAATACCCGAGGGAAACAGGAAACTCAAAGGCTCCCAAACCGGACCCATTGCATGACAGAGACCAGAACGCGCCCGAGCAGGGCAACGGAAGCATTTCAAGATCGTTTTGATTGTGATTTAGGCCTGTTTTGGGTGTAGTATAACGCAAGATTTGTTTGTCAATTGTCGATATCCAAATGACAGGGGAGGTGATGTATAGGCTATGTAATTGATCATAACTGATATTATTACACTTATTTTGTTCATATTTTTGTTGATCCACTTTCAATTAAACAACCATCACCCTCACCCATTTTGTTGTTTTGACTGCAAGTCTACGACTGTCAGTCAAGTCACGTTTTATTTGGAGCCGTGCCCAACAAGACATTGACACGAATGCATTAAAGAGCAAAAAAAAAAAAAAAAACAATAGTCCTGGCAGTGTGGCATAATGGTTAGGGAGCTGAGATTGTAACTCAGAGGTTACAAGTTCAATTCCCAGGTGTGGCACTGCTGTTGTACCCTTGAGCTAAAGGTACTTAACCTGAATTGCTTCAGTCAAATATCCAGCTGTATAAATGGATTGTATGTAAAGAAAATGTAAACTGTAAGTCGCTCTGGATAAGAGCGTCTGCTAAATGCCTAAAATGTAAATGTAGTCCAATTGTTTACAACTGCAATTTATTTACCAGATGTAATTTGGAAAGATTCAAGTTGTCCACACACATTTCACCTAGATCCGAGTTTGCTATGGGGCAGGTAGCAATGTGCCCTGTGGAGATTAACTGATTCCCCGTCTGATTTCAGCTTCTGAAACCGTCTGAAGCTAAAAGGCACTGACTACAGGTGTTTCCGATTTGAATTCTGTCCCAGAAAAGGCCCGGGCACCTGTCAGTCATTGTGTGCACATTGTTGCCAATCAGGAATGTGTGGAGCTCGCGTCGTGTGTCCCTCCCTGCTTATCGGCTTTTCTCTTGTCTGTCACAGTTGCCGTAGCAACAAGAGGAGGAGTCTGGTTGTTGGGAGCCCATCACCCACGCTCTCGAGGCCTCTCTCCCCCCTCTCACTTGCCCCAGGTAGCTGAGTCACCCCCTTCAGGGTGCACCTCTCCCCGTAGTCCGGTTTTTTGTTCTTAGGGACGTAGCTGCTTAGTATTACTCTACTCTCATTATTTTCTGATTGCTCTACCTCTGCAGATTTACCTACAGGGTCTCTCTCCTAGCACCTGGAACTAGACTTCTCTTTCAGCTAAACTATTCTCTCTCTCTCTCTCTCTCTCTCTCTCTCTCTCTCTCTCTCTCTCTCTCTCTCTCTCTCTCTCTCTCTCTCTCTCTCTCTCTCTCTCATTTTTAAACAAACACAACAAGTGATTATTTGTTATGTTTGTCTTGTTTACGCTCTTAGATGAGTGTGTTTTTCCCGATGGGTCTAAATAGTCAGCCGTTTGGCAGCAGACTGAAGGAAAGCTCGCTCAGAAATGCGTCCCACTTGGCTGTTTTTCTCCCTTTCTCCTGGCACGGTTAACTGGGAAAGCGCTTGAAGCCCTTTCCGTGTAAAAACCCTGCGTTTTCAGTATTGTGCCAGTGCTGCACAGACACACAGACTATGCGTCGGTGGTTAGATTGACGCCACCATCTGTTGCGTGGGTCTGTGGAGCAGCTGTAATGAAATGATTATGACGATGTGTGTGTATTTTATGATGTCTGGCTGCTTTGTAAACAGTATTGATTATATTATATATATATATATATATATATGAATGTTTGGGTTGTTTGTGGTTTTTCCCCAGTGGCCAGTAGTCCCCAGGACAGCTCCAGGAATGTGCCCCTCAGTGCCTCCGTGGGTCTGCCCTTCTCTCGCAGGTGAGAGAGACAACTAAGTAAAGGCCATTGGCCATTTTCATGTGTAAATGTAGAATTGTTCCATTTGTTACTGGTCGTTTGCTATTTTTGCATATGCTTTGGCAGTTTTGGGAGAGAAAGAAAGTAAGGAAGGGAGAGAGAGAGAGAGTGATTGGTTGGTTTTGATTGATTGATTGATTGATCGATTGATGATGACCGTGTTTGTGGTGTTGAAGGGGGCACTCCTGAGCAGCAGTCCCATAATGCATCACTGCACAACCTCGCTGTGTGAACCCGCCCCTGAAAGAGCTGCCGTAGCTCAGGTGTGTCCGGTTGTAGAATGTTCTGTGGATTGTGCCAGGGTTCTGGTATTCATATTCAAAATCAAGGAAACACTTGAATACGAAGGGTTTTGGCGGCTCTGTTATGGTGTGGGGTGCATTTGGATTAGGGCCACTTGACCCCTTAGAGGGCAAAGTAAATATCAATAAATACAAAGCCATTCTGAGCGATCACCTTCATCCTGTGCTGAAGCATTTCTATCCTGATGGGAGTGATCTCTTCCAGGATGACAATGCCCCCATCCACAGGGCATGAGTGGTCACTGAATGGTTTTACAAGCATGAAAATTATGTAAACCATATGCCATGGCCGTCTCAGTCACCAGATCTCAGCCTAAATGAGCACTTATGGGAGATTCTGGAGTGGCGCCTGAGACCATTTTCCACCACCATCAACAAAACACCAAATTATGGAATTTCTTGTGGAAGAATGGTGTTGCATCCCTCCAATAGAGTTCCAGGCACTTGTAGAATCTATGCCAAGGCGCAATGAAGCTGTTCTGGCGGCTCATGGTGACTCAACGTCTTATTATTATGCGTTATGTTCGTGTTTCCTTTATTTGGTCAGTTACTTGTATTTATTTATAGTAAATTTAAAAACTGATTTAAAAAATTGGGTAGTTTTTCTTTGCTGAAGTTTCCTCCTGTTGAATGTTCCCGATGAGTCTGCTTCCTCACTGGTTAATCAGGTGGTCTCCATAGGGCACATTGCTGCCTGCCCCATAGCAAACTTGGACCTAGGTGAAACGTGTGTGGACAACTTCAATCTTTCCCATTTACATCTGGTGACATAACCTGCAGTGCCAGTAGTACGGACCTTCGGTGCATGCAGACAACAAATATAAACATTTACCACGACCGCTAATTTAGAGTCGCAAAACATTTAGAAAAATAATTTTCATACATTTTGTAGAACCCTTTTCCCCTGCAGGCTGGGAGGAGAGGCTGTACCAGCGTCCATTCAGCCTGTAGCCCAGTCCAGACAGACCTACAGACGCGTCAGACAGAAGTTTTTCCCCGAAACCCTATTTGCCCCAAGGGGAGCGGATGAGGGGTGTCCGGTTTCAGACGTCACGTCGGAGTCGTCTCGTTGTTCAAGCGTGATGTCTCTGTCACTGCTGGGGGCTAGGCGTGTGTGGAATTCGGGGATCTTGTGTTACAGTGCAGAGAAGATAAATCTCTGTTCGAGTCTGTTCAGTGTTAATTATGCCATTTTTATTTATTTATTTGTCAGTGGCGTATCAAAAAGGATTGTTACAATGCTTAAAACATTTTTTTTTAAATGAGCATCGGATGCATTGCATTTAGTGAGTATAGCCAAAGGCTAATTTCCAAAACCTGTCCCCAACATATCAGCTGGATCCCACGATCGATTCCATGCATGTCGTATCACACTCGGAGGCACAAAGTCAGACTCCCGTGAGGGCTGTCCCTCATACGGTCACGCTGTGATGGCCAACCGAGGATGGGTTCCCCTCTTTCGTTGTGTTCCTCCCAGGGTTTCACCTCGTACTCTCAAACAAAGGAGTTTTCCCTCGCCACTGTTGCCATGGCTTGTTTTAGTTTTTAGTTTTTTGGGGGGGGTCCTAGCCTGGGTTCTCTTTTGTTAAGCGTTTTGTGACAGTAAACACTCAGTAAAGAGTGTTGTAACAAATACATTTGATTTGATTTACTTAAAGGTACATAAATAAGCGCACAAAATCGTCCATGCGTTCCTGTGGAATGTTGGCTCATCCCGTACGGCTGTGTGTCTGAATGTTCCTCACTGTGTGATATACATGTATCTCAGCCAGATGGATATACATGTATCTCAGCCAGATGGATATACATGTATCTCAGCCAAATGGATATACATGTATCTCAGCCAGATGGATATACATGTATCTCAGCCAGATGGATATACATGTATCTCAGGCAGATGGATATACATGTATCTCAGGCAGATGGATATACATGTATCTCAGCCAGATGGATATACATGTATCTCAGGCAGATGGATATACATGTATCTCAGGCAGATGGATATACATGTATCTCAGGCAGATGGAGATGCATGTATCTCAGGCAGATGGAGATGCATGCGACTGGATGTGTGATCAAAAAGAGATTTGTCAAAGTGCTTCAGATAGTCAGTGTAGGTGTTGTACAAAGAGGAGGTGTGACTTTCGGCTGTATCGATATGTTAAAAGGGCACTTGTGAAGGCTGTGTGAGTGTGAACAGGAAGGGGGGGCGGGGCTGCTGACCTGTGAGGAGGTAGAAACGGGGGAAGCGCTCGGTCGGAAAAAGAAGGGGCTTGTAAACCAGTTCTTAAAGCACAGCCAACAAGACACTTACCCTGGGTTTAATAGTCAAATATTTTTCAATACTTTTCCCCCTCTTTCCCTGAATGTTAATATTAATTTAAAATTGTAACTGGATAGCCATGTCAAGATGAGAATTTGGAGGTGAAGGTCCTTGCCTCTGTGTTTGCGTGTTTCAGAGTAGTGAGCTGTAAGTGCCCTAGCCCCACTCCTGCAGCCTGTAGCTTCAAAAGCCTGAAGATTTAAGGCCCGTCTCATCTATTTTTTCTTTTCTTTTTTTTTTTCTCTCTCTCTTCTTGCTTTTCTCCCCCCCATCCTGTCTTCTCGTCTCTGTGATGTCACAGCCACGTGGTCCGAACCGACAGGTACTTTATCTTTATTTCTTCCTGTCTTTCCTCTCACTTCCTGTTTTTGCAGAGAAAATAATCTTTTCTCTTCTGCGTCTGCTTGCCGCCGTCTTTAACCATGCAGTTACCAGCCCTAGAGCATGTTGGGGGAAGAAGCCGTTTGGCAGCTGTTCCTCTAAGTTGGAGGAGCAGATCTCCAATTTATTTAGAAACTAGTGTCCTGGGATAAAGGCCTGCGGTCAGAATGTGAGGTCAAAAGTGAGCGTGCGTGCCTGTGTGAAATGCATGTGGTGTGCTGAAGATCTCCCTGCTTCTGTTCTTCAGAGCAGAAGGGCGAAGATGGTCCCTCCCCTCGTCCGGCTATGGAACCAATCCCCCCAGCTCCACTGTCTCTGTAAGTTTGGTTCCTCCTCCCCTCCAAATGGTCACCACAGTGCCAGTTGTATGAACGAACGAATTAAAACTTTACTGTCCCTCCGGGGGGAAATGAGTCTCACGATGTCACAAGACGGCATAATACCACAACGTAGAAACACAATAAGCACATCTATCCATGAAGCAGCCTGCAGTGCAGAGTGAGAACAACAATGGTTAGAGCGCTTAGTGCTGATAGGCTAGCCCATTTGCAAAAAATCACACATAATATGATAACCAAATAACTTTGAATTGATAGCATAGTGTACGATTGCATAATGTTATTTGATCATATATTTCATTGTACTTGTTATTTATAAAGGAAGGGGACACTTGCTGGGTTAAATGCTGTTTTGGCCCTGTTGCTTGTCCGTCTTGGGTGCAAAATGTCACCCTGGGGGCAGTGGATAGCGTAGTGGTCTAACGCACCATTTTTTGGCTGGTCCGATACGGCGTGCGCTGCCTATCAGGGACATGGTTCAAAACCCGTCTCTACCAGACCGGCCCTGGTAAGCCGGCTCGAGTCCGCTGTGAAGCACGTAAAGGAGTCTCCAGAACGTGGGTGGGTGAATTCCGTCTTGAAGGAAGCAGAGTTTGCTGCCCTCAGAGAATTAGCTTGCCTCGTAGAGACAAGCAGCAGACTCGTGTGGGGAGGGAAAATAAAAATAAATTGAGGGTATAATTGGCTACCAAATTGGGGGAAAAAACTGAGAAATAAAATGTTACGCTGAAGGAAGTGGCGCTCTCTCTGCAGTGGGATGCAGTCATCAAGGCGTATGCTGTGAGCTTTCTGAGGGACTCGTGTGCGACAGCAATCCTCAAAAACAATCTTGTCGAGCTCCCAAGAATGATTCCTATTCGTATTCACAATTTCACAGAGCATATTTCTTTCCGCATGATTTGTTTTCCCGTGGAGACGTGGTGCTCCAGTCACACAGCGCGTCGGTTTGTTTCTGATCCCTCGAACCCCACGGCTTCGGTTGGCAGCCCCGGCTGCGGTCTGGAGGGTAACGCGTGGTGAATCAAGACTGGGGTCATCGCTAAGTTACGCAGTACAGCAAAGAGAGCAAACCTCCTGCCCCTCCGGGCGGGTTTGAAGTGCACTCTGGGTAATGGTGTAAGGGTGGGGCCGGCTGAACTTCACCTCTGGCAGGTTCTGGATTACAGGAGTTAGTTTTATTTATTTCGGGGGGTTGATAGGCGAAACAGTGGGGAACTAAAAGGCTGATAATCCTGTGACACGAGCCTGACTCATCATGGCACTGCCAGTCATTTCCCCCAAGCACACTGTCTTCCTGTCAAAGGGCACGTTTACTTTGTTTTATCGATCCAAATGGAGCTGATTATCCTGGCCGCTGGGGGAGAGGGGGTGAAGATGGAAGGCCGGGTGATTAGCAGGGTGGTGATGGAAGGACGGGACAGGCCCATCACCGTTTGTTTGGTTAACCGGGCCGGAAGGCGCTGAGGTCACGCAGCCGAGCACAAAAGCCTCATTGAGCTCCCCTCCGGGCGTCTTTATGTAGAGCGCGTCACACGTCCGCCTCCTGTTCGCCCCCCCCCCCCGCCCCCGCCCTCCCCGAGGCTGCCGACACCTCCCGTGCACGACGCGCTCCTCCATCATCCCCCTCTCCCCCTCCCTCCCTCCCTCTCTCCGGACGGACGGACATCTGAGCCCAAAGCTC
>JAINUG010000296.1:355000-372500 GCA_029706075.1 Aldrovandia affinis | reverse complement strand
GAGCTGTGGTGCGCCCCCTGCAGGCCCGCGCGCAGATGGAGGAGCGGCTCCAGGACATCGTGGCGCTCTGCTCCCCGGACAGCGCCCTCCCGCTGGCCGACGGCGTGCTGGGCTTCATCCAGCACCAGCTGCTGGAGGTGGCCCGCGACTGCCTGGACAAGTCCCGCAGGGGCCTGGTCACCTCACACTACTTCCTGGAGCTGCAGGACAAACTGGACAAGCTGCTGCACGAGGTGTGTCCGTTTGGGCTAAACGCGTCTGTGGGTTTGGGGTGAAGCTGTGTGTTCGTTTGGGGTGCAGGTGTGTGTGTGCGTGTGCGTGTGGTACTGTGTGTGTGTCAGCTTCAGTGAAAAGTACCCTTTCCTTCCAGGAGTCTGAGTGGTTATATGAATAGTTGTGAAGGTTTAACTGTAATTAAGTAATTGGATTAACTAATAAAGTCTGGTCGCTGCTTCACCTTCAGTCGAAACCTGTGATCTGTGATCGTCGGGCTGGCCTACAGCAGGGCACAGCGAGGGTGTAAGGGTGGTAAGGGTGGAAGGAGGGTCTCACAAGCCCAACCAATGGGGGGGAAGGACTGATAGGACACCGAGCTCAGCCATTGGCTGGAGCCCAGAAACACTTGAGTTCTCTGCAGCATAGTTTTGGTATTGTACATATGTCACAGTGCACTTTGGGTATTAGATGAGACGGTCCAACTACGACCGCAAAAAACACACAGCGAAGGCCAACAGACAGGCCTATGATTGTTCTTACCTTGTATTAATGCACATCTTGTAAGTCGCTCTGGATAAGAGCGCCTGCTAAATGCTTAAAATGTAATGTATGAGGTCGTCTTCTTTCAGTTTCAAACCCAGCCGAGCCTACACTTGCTGTGTTTCCACACTGGTCTCTCTCTCTCTCTCTCTCTCTCTCTCTCTCTCTCTCTCTCTCTCTCTCTCTCTCTCTCTCTCTCTCTCTCTCTCTCTCTCTCTCTCTCTCTCTCTCTCTCTCTCTCTCTCTCTCTCTCTCTCTCTCTCTCTCTCTCTCTCTCTCTCTCTCTCTCTCTCTCTCTCTCTCTCTCTCTCTCTCTCTCTCTCTCTCTCTCTCTCTCTCTCTCTCTCTCTCTCTCTCTCTCTCTCTCTCTCTCCGTCTGTGTGTGACTCACTTGTTCACGCCGGTGTGTAAAGCACAGAGGATGTGGCTCTTACAGCGTTGCTGTGGCTGCCGCTCATTAAACACAACACCGCTTGCCGTAGATCACATTCTCTCATTGTGTTCCCTTTTGCGTGTGTTAGACCACTTTCCTCTTTAAGGCAGGCAGTGTGGTATAATGGTTAGGGAACTGGGCTTGTAACGTTAAGGTTGCAGGTTCAATCCCCAGGTGGGACACTGCCGTTGTACCCTTGAGCTAAAGGTACTTAACCTGAATTGCTTCAGTTAATATTCAGCTGTGTAAATGGATTGTAAAGAAATGTTAACTGTAAGTCGCTCTGGATAAGAGCGTCTGCTAAATGCCTGTAATGTAGAGCGGGCAGGGCATTGACTACCCCAATACTGTGTCTAAATTCAGAGTACCCCAATACTGTCTGTCTAAATTCAGAGTACCCAATACTGTGTCTAAATTCAGTGTACCCAATACTGTGTCTAAATTCAGAGTACCCCAATACTGTGTCTAAATTCAGAGTACCCAATACTGTCTGTCTAAATTCAGAGTACCCAATACTGTCTGTCTAAATTCAGAGTACCCCAATACTGTCTGTCTAAATTCAGAGCACCCCAATACTGTCTGTCTAAATTCAGAGCACCCCAATACTGTCTGTCTAAATTCAGAGTACGCAATACTGTCTGTCTAAATTCAGTGTACCCAATACTGTCTAAATTAAGTGTACCCAATACTGTCTGTCTAAATTCAGAGTACCCAATACTGTCTGTCTAAATTCAGAGTACCCCAATACTGTCTGTACCCAATAAAATTCATACCCAATACTGTCAGTGTCTAAATTCAGAGTACCCAATACTGTCTGTCTACCCCCAATACTGTCAGAGTGTCTGTCTAAATTCAGAGTACCCAATACTGTCTGTCTAAATTCAGAGTACCCCAATACTGTCTGTCTAAATTCAGAGTACCCAATACTGTGTCTAAATTCAGAGTACCCCAATACTGTCTGTCCAGAGTCAGGGTACCCCAATACTGTCTGTCTGTCCAGCGCATGCTGCTGTAACTCCACTGTGAAAGCTCAGTGTGTGGCCTCAGCTTCGCTTTCTTCAGCTGACCCCCTTATGCAGAGCGACGTGGATGTTGCACGCTGTCCATTCATAGAGCTGGATATGTGAAGCAATCCCAGCTTAGCGCCTTGCTCAAGGGTACACCAGCAGTGCCCCACCTGACATGTGAACCTGCAGCCTCTGAGTTACAAGCCCAGCTCCCTAACCATTACACCACCACACCACCACCACCAAACCAGGCTGAGGTCATCTGAAAGGGTATTCGGCTATAGGCAGGACTGACCACATCCTTCTGGGCTCGTTGGGAAATAATGTTGCGACGGTGAATGTTGAAACGGGGAGGAATTGCTCCAAAGGCTGTTACTGCAAGCTACAGCCACGAGTTGTCAGTATCCGGAACTCTCTGTTCTTGATTTTAACGAGTTTCCTTTTTTCCCACGTCCCCTTTCCTGGCGGGTAGGCGTACGAGCGGTCGGAGAGCGAGGAGGTGAGCGTGATCACGCAGCTGGTGAAGAAGATCCTCATCGTCATCTCCCGCCCCGCAAGGCTCCTCGAGTGTCTGGTGAGGAAGGCCTGTCTGTGGCCCGGCGCTTGCCAGGGGCCGTGTGAACCAGGGGCAGAGTGAGCTTTCACAAACACGGCTGTGGGTGGAGCTACCTTGAGCTGTCAGTCATAGACTCGGTTGAACCAATCAAATAAAGTCAACCTGCTCTCCACATGCATGAGCCCACGATCACTCAGCTCATTTTGTGTTGACGAAGCCTCAGTCCCATCGCTGGTGTGTGTGTGTGATTCTGGAGCGAACACACACACACACACACACACACACACACACACACACACACACACACACACGCACACACACACGCAGACACACACAGACACACACACGCAGACACACACGCAGACACACAGACACGCACGCACGCACACACACACACACACACACACACGTCATACCTGCTAAATCGTTAATCACACATACACACACACACACACGCATCCTGCTATGTCATACTGTAAAAGATACTGAAAACACAATGAAAAATGCGTCTGATTATACACTGTACACGTATGAGGATCCCTAATGTGTCAATGTCATTTCTCGATGGTCAGTCTGAAGTGACGCTCGATTGACCCCGCAGGAGTTTGACCCGGAAGAGTTCTACTTCCTGCTGGAGGCGGCGGAGGGCCGTGCCAAAGAGGGCCAGGGCATCAAGACGGACATCCCCCGTTACATCATCCACCAGCTGGGCCTGGCCCGGGACCCCCTGCAAGGTACCCACAAAGACCCTTTACAGGGACGGAGGTCTCAGCTGTCTCAGGTCTCCTCAAACAACTGCCCCACGGTGGCTGCTGGGTGGTGCCTCATCCTGTTAACGCTGTTCCTGTGTGTGAATGAGCCCCACTGTCTGGTATTGAGTGCTGACTGCGTCAGTGCTGACTGTGCTCTTTCCCAAAATGGGATGTGGGTGGGTGGGGGTGTTGCAGCGATGAGACAGGCCTTCAGGTACAATTTCAATTTGGGAGAAAAAGTAAAAATGGCTAATTCTAACACAATTTTAAAAAGCCTTCTTGCCATTGTCAAACAGAACAGAAGGCCCTTGCCCAGCTCATCCTACATAGGGACCAGGAAGCTGTCTATCCTTGCCCAGCTGTTCCTGGTCTCTGGTACCTTTCCCAGCATTCATTGCTTTCAAATACGAGCCCCTCCCATCAGACGTGCCCGAGTTGTGTATGTAGCCGGGTTGGGTTCTGACCCATTCAACACTCTTGTCCTCACACAGAGATGGTTCAGCTGGAGCAGCCTGACCCAGGCCTGGCCGTGGCCGGAGAGACGGAGGATCCAGAGGTGAGCGACCGAGATGCTTTCACAGAGAAGCGCATCTTCCCCCCCTCTCTCTCTCTCTCCGTTCCCCCTGTGAACAGCTGTCCTGCGCCTCACGGTTCTTGTGAAACGTTCTTCTCACCGTTTCCACCAGAACGCTGTCGACCGATTAAGTGAGGAGGTCACATGTCAAGGTTGCAGATAGAAATGTCCCTGCCTGTCCGTTACGCATTCTTTCAACAGCTCCACTCTGTGGAGCGTATGAGCTGACCCCCCCCATAAAGGAATGTTACTTACAGCTGGCTTGTCTCTCGATTACACTAGGCACATATTTTATATATATATATGTTCACAGTCATAGTTTCTATGTTTCGTAGTTTGTTGAACTTTTCATGCAGGTGGTCATGATTGACACTGCGTCTGGTTTTCTGTGTGAGGCATTATCACAGTGTTAGGTCAGTAACAGTAAGTGTGAGGTGTTATCACAGTGTTAGGTCAGTAAGTAAGTGTGAGGTGTTATCACAGTGTTAGGTCAGTAACAGTAAGTGTGAGGTGTTATCACAGTGTTGGGTCAGTAAGGGTAAGTGTGAGGTGTTATCACAGTGTTGGGTCAGTAAGGGTAAGTGTGAGGTGTTAGCACAGTGTTAGGTCACAGTGTTAGGTCAGTAACAGTAAGTGTGAGGCGTTATCACAGTGTTACCTCAGTAAGGGTAAGTGTGAGGTGTTATCACAGTGTTACCTCAGTAAGGGTAAGTGTGAGGCGTTATCACAGTGTTACCTCAGTAAGGGTAAGTGTGAGGTGTTATCACAGTGTTAGGTCAGTAACAGTAAGTGTGAGGTGTTATCACAGTGTTACCTCAGTAGCAGTAAGTGTGAGGTGTTATCACAGTGTTAGGTCAGTAACAGTAAGTGTGAGGCGTTATCACAGTGTTAGGTCACAGTATTAGGTCAGTAACAGTAAGTGTGAGGTGTTATCACAGTGTTAGGTCAGTAACAGTAAGTGTAAGTGTTAGGTCAGTAACAGTAAGTGTGAGGTGTTATCACAGTGTTGGGTCAGTAAGGGTGAGTGTGAGGTGTTATCACAGTGTTGGGTCAGTAAGGGTAAGTGTGAGGTGTTATCACAGTGTTGGGTCAGTAACAGTAAGTGTGAGGTGTTATCACAGTGTTGGGTCAGTAAGGGTAAGTGTGAGGTGTTATCACAGTGTTGGGTCAGTAACAGTAAGTGTGAGGTGTTATCACAGTGTTACCTCAGTAAGGGTAAGTGTGAGGTGTTATCACAGTGTTAGGTCAGTAACAGTAAGTGTGAGGTGTTATCACAGTGTTACCTCAGTAGCAGTAAGTGTGAGGTGTTATCACAGTGTTAGGTCAGTAACAGTAAGTGTGAGGTGTTATCACAGTGTTGCCTCAGTAAGTGTAAGTGTGAGGTGTTATCACAGTGTTAGGTCAGTGAGGGTAAGTGTGAGGTGTTATCACAGTGTTACCTCAGTAACCGTAAGTGTAAGTGTGAGGTGTTATCACAGTGTTGCCTCAGTAAGGGTAAGTGTGAGGTGTTATCACAGTGTTGCCTCAGTAAGGGTAAGTGTGAGGTGTTATCACAGTGTTAGGTCAGTAACAGTAAGTGTGAGGTGTTATCACAGTGTTAGGTCAGTAAGTGTGAGGTGTTATCACAGTGTTAGGCCAGTAAGGGTAAGTGTGAGGTGTTATCACAGTGTTAGGTCAGTGAGGGTAAGTGTGAGGTGTTATCACAGTGTTGCCTCAGTAAGGGTAAGTGTGAGGTGTTATCACAGTGTTGCCTCAGTAAGGGTAAGTGTGAGGTGTTATCACAGTGTTAGGTCAGTAACAGTAAGTGTGAGGTGTTATCACAGTGTTGCCTCAGTAAGGGTAAGTGTGAGGTGTTATCACAGTGTTGCCTCAGTAAGGGTAAGTGTGAGGTGTTATCACAGTGTTAGGTCAGTAACAGTAAGTGTGAGGTGTTATCACAGTGTTACCTCAGTAACAGTAAGTGTGAGGTGTTATCACAGTGTTGGGTCAGTAAGTGTGAGGCGTTATCACAGTGTTAGGTCAGTGAGGGTAAGTGTGAGGTGTTATCACAGTGTTAGGTCACAGTGTTACCTCAGTAAGTGTAAGTGTGAGGCGTTATCACAGTGTTAGGTCACAGTGTTACCTCAGTAAGGGTAAGTGTGGTCTCAGGCTGTTTGGCGGGTTGTAAACCCAGGACGGGCTCTTCTCTCTGCAGCAGAACCGGGCGCCCAGCGCTACCAGCACCCCGTGTCGCAGGAAGGCCCTGGAGAGCGACTTTGAGACCATCAAACTCATCAGCAACGGCGCCTATGGGTGAGTGAGACAGGGGAGGGGTCTGGGTGGAGGTGGGGTGAGGGCTTCTTGGCCTATGGGTGAGAGACAGGGGAGGGGTCTGGGGCGTTCAGAGATACTCCACGGTGAGATGTTAATGACTTAATGTTCAAGGTTAACATTCCAAGATTTTTTCCGCGTTTTTTTGCCACCCTCATGGGCGAAAATCCAATAAAGCTGTCTGGGGTCCCACAGTAACTACATTAAGCGTTACCGACACGGACCGTCTCTCCTCGCGGTTAAACAGACTGAATAGACATTCCCTCCAAATGCCTGAGAGCTGTGTGCATTGCATTGTGTGTGCCTCCCGTGGGCAGGGCGGTGTACCTGGTGCGGCACAGAGAGACACGGCAGCGCTTCGCCATGAAGAAGATCAACCGGCAGAACCTGATCCTGAGGAACCAGATCCAGCAGGCCTTCGTGGAGCGAGACATCCTCACCTTCGCCGAGAACCCCTTCGTGGTCAGCATGTTCTGCTCCTTCGAGACGCGCCGCCACCTCTGCATGGTCATGGAGTACGTGGAAGGTGAGGCGGGCTGCCGAGGGTCAAAGTTCACACAGGGGATCTCCTCCCCGCGGTTTGAATGACCTCATGACTTGGATATTAATGTGCATATCTAAATATGGCTTAAAGCTTTATTTTTCAGTTTTTGTGTACAAGCCAATAAATATTTGAATGTGAGTTTCGGGGAAAGTGTTCAGTGGGACCAACCAATCAAGCGCCAAGTAAATGGGTCTCACAAGGCTGACAAGTAAAGGCTTAGCCCAACCAAGCATTTTCCCAGAGTGAAATATTATCATTGAATCACCCTTGGTGCCTTGTAACTTCAGTGTTTATTCAACATTGTCGTTTATTGAACGTGTGCACACGACTGCTTTAAATGGGGGTATTGTTAACTGTGAAACTGCATGTATGATGTCATTATCTGGGTGGTATGATGTCATGACCTGTGGGGGTATGATGTAATGTCCTGTTGGGGTATGATGTCATGTCCTGTGCTCGCTGCCGCCCGTGTGTTATACTGTTTGTGGTGTCGGCCTCCAGGGGGCGACTGCGCCACGCTGCTGAAGAACATGGGGCCTCTGTCGGTGGACATGGCCCGGATGTACTTCGCTGAGACCGTGCTGGCCCTGGAGTACCTGCACAGCTACGGCATCGTCCACAGGGACCTCAAACCCGACAAGTGAGTGAGGAACTGGACGTCCCGCACGCTGTGTACCTGAGAACAGGCCAGACCCACGTTCCTACACGGGGCGATGAGTAATTGGCGTTGTTGTCGCCCGGGGGAGGGAGGGTTTCAACGCTCAATACTGGCTCCTCTGGTTCAGCTGCACAGTCCTCCAGCGCAGTAAAGGCCTATACATGCTCGCGCAACTGCGACGCAACATCCTCTGCAACACGTTGCAGCGATTGCGTTGGTGTTGCAGAGGGTGTTGCAGAGGATGTTGCGTACCTAGCACAAAAATAAAAATAAAAACTCAAATGCATTCACATTATTTTCAAGAGTCTGCTGGTTCCTTTGTTCCACGTGAATTGACTCTATTATTTTAATGCTATAAAGATGAGTTGCTTGCACACAAGCTGCTTTCATGACAGGCGTACTTCCTTTTTTTTTTTCAAAGGTTTTAAAGTCCTTTAAAGGTTTTATTGTACTGACAGTACATTAAACTCGGAGATTCTGCAAACAACAAAGGATCCACTGTGGTCTTCACGCCATTCTAAATGATATATTTAAGGTTGCAAATATCCAGATGTTTTGTGTTGTGCTTTAGATTACATATAAATGTAACATGTCACTACAACACCTTAATGCGCAGAATATTCAACTAACAAAACAAAGAAAGAGCAGGGTGCATATACATTTTTTAAAGCATATAGCAGACACTCTTATCCAGAGCATTTACTAGATGTGCATTAATACAAGGTAGGAACAATCACAGTTCGCACAAGAGATTAGTGAAGTAATACAGCGATAGACATCCATGTGAAGTTCCATGTGGACACTGTCCCCCCCCAGCCTGCTCATCACCTCCATGGGGCACATCAAGCTGACGGACTTTGGCCTGTCCAAGATCGGCCTGATGAACATGACCACCAACCTGTACGAGGGCCATGTCGAGAAGGACACCAGGGAGTTCGTCGACAAACAGGTGGGGCTCCGCCCTCTCTCTCTCTCCGCCTCTCTCTCTCTCTCTCTCTCTCTCTCTCTCTCTCTCTCTCTCTCTCTCTTTCTCTCTTTCTCTCTCTCTCCTCTCTGTGCTCTCTCTCTCTCTCCGCCCTCTCTTTCTCTCTCTCTCTCTCTCTCTCTCTCTCTCTCTCTCTCTCTCTCTCTCCCTCTCTCCCACCTCCTCTCTTAAGACCATGCCTTCACCGGGTGGTCCCTGGAGTGCAGGTTGACCACTGCAGCCGGGGTTCAATCCTGAGGAGGGCGGTTGGCTGTCCGCCCCCGGGGTAGGGGGGGGGGAAAGCCAGCCCGAGCTCGCTGCGATCACACAAAGCTTCCCTATGGGCAAATCGAATAGGCGAGTTCCGTCTTGAAGGAAGCGGTTCACTGCTGGCTGGTCTCGTAGTTGCAGGCGGCGGGCTCGTGGGGGAGGGTGAATTGGAGAAATAGAGGGTACACTTGGCCACCAAATTGGGAGAAAAACAGGGAAAAAAATCTGTAAAAGATTGTGTAGGTGTAGGTGTAGGTGTAGGTGTATGTGTAGGTGCAGTGAGTGTGACTGTGGCTCCCTGCAGGTGTACGGCACACCGGAGTACATTGCACCGGAGGTGATCCTGCGGCAGGGCTACGGCAAGCCGGTGGACTGGTGGGCCATGGGCATCATCCTGTACGAGTTCCTGGTGGGGTGCGTGCCCTTCTTTGGGGACACGCCCGAGGAGCTCTTCGGTCAGGTGGTCAGCGGTAAGCCTATCAGAAACTCTGTTACATTTTAAAAATGTGTTGTGCTGGGTCAGGTGGTCAGCCGTAAGCCTATCAGTAACTCTGTTACATTTTAAAAATGTGTTGTGTTGTGTGGAGTGTATTTGGTTGTGTTAAGTGTGTTGCATGCGATGTTACATACCAAAGGTCAGAGGTTTTCAACCAGGGGTGCTTCATAGGGGTGTGAGGGGTACGAGGGGGGGGGAGACTTGGGGTCAGGGTAAATAATCTGAGGTGACCGTAAACCTGAAAGGTTTGATGTTTGATGTTTTAATAGGTTAGGTAATGTGAACCTGAGCATTCTAAAGGTGTAATTGTAGGGTTATAATGATGAAAACCTTATAATCCTGTGTGTGTGTGTGTGTGCGCCTGTGTGTACCTGTCTGTCTGTCTGTCTGTCTGTCTGTCTGTCTGTCTGTCTGTCTGTCTGTCTGTGCATGCGTGTGTGTTCATGTCTGTGTTCATGTCTGTGTCTGTGTGTGTGTGTGTGTGTGTGTGTGTGTGTGTGTGTCTGTGTGTGTCTGTGTGACAGATGAAATCGTGTGGCCAGAGGGGGACTACGGTGTCCCTGCTGATGCCCAGGACCTCATCACCCGGCTGCTCAGACAGACTCCACAGGACCGCCTCGGCTCAGGTCTGTCCCCCCCACCCTGTCCCCCTCCCTGTGTCCCACCACCCTGTGTCCCACCACCCTGTCCCCCTCCACCCTCTCCAATTTATCCACAGTGCCTGCAGTCTCTCCCCCCTCCCTTGAGAATGGAATGGTACATTCCTGTGCTTCCCCTCTGTGTCCTGTAGGGGCCGCTGCTGAGGTGAAGCTGCATGTGTTCTTCCTGGGCCTGGACTGGAACGGGCTCCTGAGGCAGAAGGCCGAGTTCATCCCACAGCTGGAGGCCGAGGACGACACCAGCTACTTCGACAGTAGGCACCACTCATCCTTTCCTCTGTGTGTGTGTGTGTGTGTGCGTGTGTGTGTGTGTGTGTGTGTGTGTGTGTGTGTGTGTGTGTGTGTGTGTGTGTGTGTGTGCGTGTGTGCGTGCGTGTCCTTGTCCTTGTTTGTTTCTTGTGCATGCGTGCTCATTCCAAGGGTGTGGTGGTGTTTATTTCTGTGTGTGCGTGTGTATTTCTGTGTCTCATTGTGTGTGTGTGTTTGTGTTTGCACGTGTGGAATTGTTGTGTGAATTGTTGCATTGAAATGCTTTGTTGTTTTTGCCTATGTTTGTATTTGTATGTGTGTGTGTGTGTGTGTATAGACAGTATTTCTGTGTGTGTGTATAATTCTGTGTGTCTGTGTGTGTGTGTGCATATTTGTGTGTGTGTATATTTGTGTGTGTGTGTGGTGTCTCACACCACCACATCTCTCTGCCCCTCAGCTCGCACAGAGCGTTACAGTCACTTGGGATCTGACGAAGACGATGAAACCAACGATGAAGGCTCCTCTCTGGAGCTCAGCCAGTTCTCGTCCTGGTCCAACCGCTTCAGCAAGGTGTGTGATCCAGCCCCAGCGTGGCACCATGGGAAAGGGCTCTGTTCCCGTAAGGTTCTCCCCTGTCCGTATGGTGATGGGTTCAGAGCCCTGTGGCAAATGTAATGGTTAAAATAGGCAGAAAACGGGCCTCCCAGGTGGTCTAGCGGTGACAATGTTCAACACTGCCCACTGTGACCGGGGTTTGATTCCACCGGCCGCACCAGTATCGGCTCTGGCCGGGAGTGCCACTAGGGGGCGCCAATTGGCTGTCTGCCCCAGGGAGGTGGGGAAGGAAGGAAGCCGATATGAGTTCGGTGCGTGCAGGAGTGGCTCTGTGTACCGGAGTTACAGTCGATGGCGTGGCGAGTTCCAGCTTGGAGGAGATGATAGTTTGCCTTTGTCACTGCCGGTCTCAGGGCTACGGCAGCGAACTCACAATACGGGGGGATTGACATGAAAAAGAAAGGGTGTAATTGGCTACTAAATTGGGAGAAAATGGGAGAAAATCAGAAACAAAAGTTTTTTTAAAGAGCCAGGGTCCTGGCGATGGGGAGTCTGTGCTGTCAGATGCCCCTCAGGCCGGACTGAAGCGCTCGCGGGCGAAGCTCAGACGGCTCCTCTCTCTGCTCCAGGTGTACAGCAGCTCGGAGCACCTGGCCACGCCCTGCAGCCTGAGTCTGTCGTCCCCGGAGCGCAGCCGCAGCGAGGAGAAGGACGAGCGCTGGGAGGGGTTCCCCCCGGCCCCCCCCGGGGAGGGGGCGCAGCCTGGACACCTGCGCAGGTGAGGAGGAGCAGGAGGAGGAGGAGGAGGAAATGCAGACTGGGTAAACCCAGTCGTCCACTTTAGATGGATCAGCCGGTCGTCTGTGTGAAGTGTTGTTCTAGAGTGCCAGGGTGGGGCATCCTGCTAAGACACCGCTTTTAAGTGCAGTGGCTCACCCCACGGTCCGGTGTCTAGTCCTGACTGTGACAGTTCTGCGTGTGGCTGGCAGCCACCCCCCCCCTCGCTGGCCGGCGCGTTATTGGCTGTGGAGTCGGCCAGGGAGGGAGGGATTAATTTGGTAGAGTTGCAGATGTGATTGTGCAATACAAATTGTGAGAAAATGAAAAACTTGGTGATAGAAAATTTGTTTAAAAAAAACTTTGCAAAGTCAACTTTGCATTGGATTATTTTCAGAGCAGATTCTCCTGTACAGGGTGAGTGTAGAGCACTGGTTCTCCATCCTGGTCCTGGAGGGCCGCAGGGTCTGGCGGTTTTTGTTCTTCCTCTTAACCGATCAGTTAAAGCGCTTGATTACATAACGAACTCACCTCAACTGGTTTCTTGTGTATGAATTGGTCGGTGATTTTAAGGCGAAAGCAAAAAACCGGCAGACCCTGCCGCCCTCCAGGCCCAGGATTGAGAAGCACTGATGTGGAGTGTGCAGCCTCCCTTTCTGACATGTCCTCCATCTATACAGCTGGGTCATTGCTATCGCAGTGGAACTTGAGTGTTGATGAGTGTTGATGAGTGTTGATGAGTGTTGATGAGTGTTGATGAGTGTTGATGAGTGTTGATGAGTGTTGATGAGTGTTGATGAGTGTTGATGAGTGTTGATGAGTGTTGATGAGTGTTGATGAGTGTTGATGAGTGTTGATGAGTGTTGAGGTGTAACCCGCTGAGCCACAGTGGGCTCGACCCCGCGTCCCCCTGGTTCTGAGCTCACCGTGGTGCGTTCCGCCGCTCACCCTCTCCTGCTCTCCCCGCAGCCTGTCCCCCATCCTGCGGCCCAGAGCCATGTCCAGCAACTCACGGCGCGAGAGAGCGGGCAGCCAGCTGACGCTGAGCGCCACCTACAGTCTGGAGGCCATGCCGCGCCTCACGCTCTCCGCAGAGGACGAAGGTAAGGACGAGGACGAGGGGGAGGGGGGGGAATTTAAAACCCACAGGAGCCAGGGACACCGAGGCCTGGTGCTGTTGGGTTTGAACTGCTTGTACATGTTTCATTGTACACGTGTTTCATAGTTCCCGTTGTCTCAAAAAAGGCCAAAACATTTTTAAGGATCCATCCCACCCAGGACACCATCTGCTTGAACTGCTTGAACGCGACAGAGCAATAAAAACACAGACTAAAAAACTGTTTTTACCCCAGAGCAATAACTGCACTAAACGCTGCTAAATCTTGAATGTGCAATACGTTTTTAAATGCAATATGTTTTTTAGTGCAATATTAAGGTCGTTGTGCAATGTGAATGCCAGCAGAATGTGGATGTGGGTTTTATGTTAACTTTCCTCTTAGAGTGTATCTATTTATTTTTATATAGTGTTTTATAAGTTCTTTTTATTGATCTTTCTTTCTGCACAGTTAAGGACTGCATCTCAATTTCGTTGTACATGTACAATGACAATAAAGGATAATAATAATAATATTATAATATTATTACATATTTGCGTGGCAGACCCCTTCCCCTGCTTTGTTATGCCGTGTTGTTTGCTGTTGTTCGTTATTACAGCTGCGTATGTGCTGAGGGCCCTCAGGTTACTGACCTTGTTCAAGGGAGAGGAACCTGTGACCCTCTGTTTATAAAAACAGTGGCTCCTGCGCCACTGCTGTTGCCAGGGTAACCGGTGTGACCCATCCTGGCCATGCCAGAAATGAATGCCATATCAAACAAACTCCAGAGCACAAAGCTTTAATTTAAAATAATTTAGAGAAAAGAAAAGATGAGCGCTGCTTGTGTTGGTGGAGTGGAGGCCTCGTTTGCAGTCAAGAGCGGTCAAGCTTGAAGACCTGACGGTTCAGGGTAAAAATAGTAATTGGAGGGGCTCCCGGTGGTCTAGCGGTTACAACGTTTGACGCTGGCCACTGCGACCAGGATTCGATTCCATTGGCTGCGCCAGAGTCGGCTCTGGAGTGGGAGTGCCACTAGGGGGCAGCAATTAGCTGTCCGCCCCAGGGAGGGGGGGAGGGAAGCCGACATGAGTTCACTGCGTATAGGAGTGGCTCTGGAGTACCGGAGGTACGGTCGATGGCTTGGCGAGTGCCGGCTTGGAGGAGACAATACTTTGCCTTTGTCAATGCTGGCCTCAGGGCTACGGCAGCGAACTCACAATATGGGGGGAATGGATGTGAAAAGTAGAGGGTGTAATTGGCTCCTACATTGGGAGAAAAATGGGAAAAAATCGGAATAATAAACCAAATAAAAAGTAAATAAATAAATTGTAATTGCAATTTATCAGTGGCACTCAAAAGAGCAGCTGTGCAATACTGACAGAGTGTGAGTGTACGTGAGAGAGCGCAACAGTGTGTTAGACACCGTATGTGAGAGCGTAGGTGTGAATTGAAAGCGTTGAGTGAGTCATGGCATCAGCAGCGCTGTGGTTTTCCTCCCCGCTGAGCCGGCCCGTTGGCGGGGCGCTGTGTGTGTTTTTGCAGCCGAGGCAGTCGCGCCCAGCCTCCACCGGATCCGTCTCCGCAGCAACAGCACGGGCGCCAAGCGCCCACGGGGCAAAGACCAGGGGGCCCCCCGTCGCCTCGCCCTCCAGCAGGACACGCCCGACAGCACAGGGGCTCCGTCCTGGGGCAAGGTCCCCAAATCGGCCTCGGCAAACGCCCTGTCCCTCATCATCACCGCAGGTAACCCTGGCCCGGCCAACAAAAACCTCTTTATGACCTCTTAAGGTGACACGTGTGCATGCTACATGCTACTTGTGTACTTGCTACATGATATTTGTCATGATATTACAATCTCACTCACGGGCCTGTGGTAAATTTGCTGAAGAATACACATTTGTATTTTGGAGTGAAGCACTTATAATTGGTTGTTTACAATTTGTTGTGCTTAAATTTTTATGGAAGTAATGCGGATGTTAGTGCTTTTTGAGTGGAGATGGGTGGAGTTGTTGTGTTTTAACTGACATGAACAAATCACGGTGCTCTGCTTTGGAGAGCTGCAGTGTGATTGGTCCGTACAAGTCTGCTGGACATATGGGGTTCAGCCTTGATCTCCCATCGCTCAGGTGATGGTTTAAGACCAGGATCTCAAACTCTGCAGGGCTGCAGTATCTGTTGTTTTTTGGTCTGTTTCAGCACTTAAGTGCTTCATTTAAATCATCGATTGGCTGAAGAGTTCACCCACCTTGTTTCTAATGGTTCAAAGTTGGTCCGTAAACATTTTTAGACACTGCGGCCCTCCAGGACCGGAGTTAAACCTGCAGACACTGCGACCCTCCAGGACTGGAGTTAAACCCGCAGACACTGCGACCCTCCAGGACGGGAGTTAAACCTGCAGACACTGCAGCCCCTCTAGGATCGGAGTCTGAGATCTCTGGTTTAACGTTAAAGGTTGGCCATCTTGGCCTGGATCTTGACATCTTCCACGCTCAGTGACCCATCTCCCTGCTTTCAGACGACGCGGCGGGCGGCTCCCAGACTGGCCCCGCCTCCCCACTCTCCCTCTCCTCCAGCCCCTCCTCCCGGGACTCCTCCCCCAGCCGAGACCCCACCCTCGGCGTCAGCAGGCTCCGCCCCCCCATCGTCATCCACAGCTCGGGCAGGAAGTACGGCTTTGCGCTGCGCGCCATCCGCGTCTACATGGGAGACAGCGACGTCTACACCATGCATCACATGGTCTGGGTGAGTCACAGGCTGTGTTCACCTCTGTGTGGGGCTCAGTCATCTTGCGGCTGGGTTTTGATCTCTGTTTGATTTTCCCACTTGTTAAAGCATTTTGACATAACATTTACATTTGACATTTTAAGCATTTAGCAGACACTCTTATCCAGAGCGACTTACAAGATGTGCATTAATACAAGGAAAGAACAATCATAGTTAGCGCACAAGATCAGTGCAGTAATACAGCAATAGACATCATTGCAGGCATCTGCGTATCATACCTGTAACACTGGGAAAGAAAAGGTTAGTGTTTTTAAAAAATGTTTTTTTAATTTATAATAGCGTAGAACAAGTAAACAGTGGTGACGACAGATTGACTAGATGGACAGTGTTCAGTGGTAGTGGAGTCTGAAGAGATGGGTTTTGAGTCTCTTGCGGAAGATTGGAAGTGATTCCGCAGTCCTGACCGATTGCAGGAGGTCGTTCCACCAGCGAGGGACCAGGACAGAGAAGAGGCGAGACCGCGAGGAGCGGCTGCCAGATGGTTATGGATAAGAACATAAGAATACATAATGACGAGAATGGGGCCGTTCAGCCCATCTAGGCTCATCATGTCATGTGGTTCTGTGTGGCTCAGTCGGTAGAGCACAGCGTTGGCAACGCTTAGGTTGTGGGTTCAATCCCCACTGGGACCACATATACTGAAAAATGTATGCATTCACTACTGTAAGTCGCTTTGGATAAAGGCGTCTGCTAAATGGCGTATATTATGTCCTAATCTAAAGAGTATCTAGTACTGCATCTAGCCTGGACTTGAATAGCCCAAGTGTTTCTGCCTCTACTACCCGACCTGGCAAGCTGTTAATACTCTTAAGTGAGGTCTGACAAAGGCATTATATAGCATTAATATAATCTCCTTTGAATTATACTCAATACTTGTTGGCCTTTTTCACTGCTGTAGCACACTGCTTTGATGTAGATAGACTTTGATCAACTACAATTCCTAAGTCTTTTTCAAATTGAACACCTACTTATCTACCTAAATGTGCCTCAATCCCAGTATCACTTCTTGGCTGTTGGGTCTCAAGAAAGATCCCAAAATAATCCACTCTTCTCCAGACATGTCCAGACATGACCCTGTAGGAGGATCTCATTGGTCCCTGGCTGTTGTGTTGCAGATTGTGGAGGAGGGAGGCCCCGCCCATGAGGCGGGCCTGAGGGCCGGTGACCTCATCATGTACGTGAACGGGGAGTCGGTCCGGGGGCTGCTGCACACAGAGGTGGTGGAGCTCCTGCTTAAGGTGAGAACCCCTGGCACATGTGAGTCTCTGATTGGCCATAGCTGTGAGGCCCCGTCACACATGAGTCTCTGATTGGCCCATAGCTGTGAGGCCCCGGCACACATGCATCTCTGATTGGACCATAGCTGTGAGGCTCAGTCACATGAGTCTCTGATTGGACCATAGCTGAGAGGCTCAGTCACATGCGTCTCTGATTGGACCATAGCTGAGAGGCTCAGTCACATGCGTCTCTGATTGGTCCATTGGTCTGAGGCCCAGTCACATGTGAGTCTGATTGGCCAATAGCTGTGAGGCCCAGTCACATGTGAGTCTCTGATTGGCCAATAGCTGTGAGGTCCAGTCACATGCGAGTCTCTGATTGGCCAATAGCTGTGAGGTCCAGTCACATGCGAGTCTCTGATTGGCCCATGGCTGAGGGTTTCTTTGTTCTGGCCCTCAGAGCGGTAACAAGGTGACCCTGCAGACCACAGCTCTGGAGAACTCGTCCATAAAGGTGGGGCCGGCGCGCAAGACCAGCTGCAGGGGCAAGATGGTGCGACGCAGCAAGAGGAACAAGAAGAGGGACAGCCAGGACAGGTGCAGAGCCACGCCCGGCGCAAAGCACACCCCCTCACCACACACTCCACTGCATGTGGATTCATGCCATGAACATATGCTGCTAGAAAATTATATGATCAACTGAATCCTGTCTCCTCTGTGTGTATGTGTGTGTGTGTGTGTGTGTGTGTGTCTGTCTCTGTCTCTGTGTATGTGTGTGTGTCTGTGTGTGTGTCTGTGTCTCTGTGTGTGTGTGTGTGTGTGTGTGTGTGTGTGTGTGTGTGTGT
>JAINUG010000296.1:337500-352500 GCA_029706075.1 Aldrovandia affinis | reverse complement strand
GGGCTTTCGCCTAATTAATTCCGCACTGTGCATAGAGTGGACACGGGGGAACAAGAGCTTTAACCGACAGGGCAGAAGTGCTGGGTCTCTGCACACCGGAAATACACTTTCAACCTTAGCGGACATTCATTTGGGCTGGTTACGGGGCTCCAGTGCTACTTTGTAGACAATAGTAGTCGTAGTCCAGTAGCCAATGACTGCTTGTCATTAGTGCAGTACTGTGTTTCATTCCCCTTTTTAAAAAGATGTCAGAAGTGATGCACAGTCAGGAGGGAGCCGTCGCAGGAAGTGCCACTCGCAGTGTGCATGCTGAACTTAGATAACTGTTTTAACTGTCCACAAGTGTACGAGAGTGAGCTTGCTTCGAGTGTTTTTTTGCCAAAGCCTATATCAGTCAGTGGGGAAACCTTTAAAAATGCATGTGCTGGCAACTGACCTCCATGTCTCTTATCAGAGCAAGAAAGCTTTTGAATTGGCGAAGCGGTTTAAACCAGCCATTCGCTGAGGAGGAGGAGGAGGAGGAAACACAAACACCTACAAAACATCTGCAGAATTTTCTGATAATATGAGTCTGTTATGACTCAGCCTTGCATGTCACATGATGGATAATATACTATATATATGAGCTGGCAAATAAACCATTCTGGGAAATGTTACACTCGCAACGAACATTAAACGCCAGTTTTTCTACGGGAGTAAAAGGAAAGGTGTCGTTTTGTACATAACGTTGGGCGTGCACAGACGCGCACAGCCTGGTGAAAAGACTCGTCACCTTCCTAAAGCTGGCTTCACAGTGAGCTTCCGTGTGACCTGCTTCTGTCCCTGCATTAAAGACCCTGTCCTCCAGCCTTTAACACTGTACTCAACTCTGGCCTTTAACACTGTACTCAACACCAATCTTGAACACTGTACTCAACCTCCAGCCTTTAACATTGTACTTAACCCCGCCTCTAGCCTCTCGCACTGTTTATTGCTCACCGTTTGCACATTTCCTGTTTTTGTACTACTTGAAAGTAGTCAGTGTTTACAACCGAGGTGGACAAAAATATACAGGTATTTGTTTAAAATCCCTCTTGGACTCTGATGCCTTTTACCGATCTTTTCTTTTTGTACTGTACATGTATCCCTGTGTATATTTAGCTATGTTTACAGTTTCATTGCAGTGTGAATTTTTATGCCACACGTCTCGACTAAACATGATTTGGCATGCTCTGTGCTCAGCTACTAACCCTGTGAGCTGGGTGTGGCCCCGCCTGTCTGTGTGTGACACAGAGAAGCCCCTCAGGGTGACAACACAGGTGACCAACAGTTAAAAAGGCCATGATTAAAATCAGATTCACATCAGATCAACGCTATGATGTTTTTATCTGCACCGCTCTTTTTGGGGCGGGTGCTGTTTCGAACACTTGCCCAAAAACATTCTCTCAAAAAGAAGCACCAGTGCTGTGCTTTCATCCGGGCTTACCAGCTGTAAAGTAGGCCTGCCTGGTCGCATAGTTACTGCGGGCTTGGTATGCAGGCGTGCACAGACCTCTGGAAGGACTGTTGTCCCTCTTGTGTGAGAGGACGCGCCCACTGCACACGACACCGTATGTCAATCACCAGCCGCCCTCCATTGTGTTGCCTTTCGTGCAGACATTACCTGTGTGTTGTCACCTGACGTGTTGTCATGCCTGATGCTCAGCTGGTACGGGCAATAATGCTGAGGCAAAACTGTCAGTTTGACTTTTAAATGGGTCAGTCAAATATGAAGAAATACTGGAATGTAATTCGATTGGGGGGGGCGGTGGGGGCACACCTAGGGTCCAATGAGCTCACTGCCTGTGATTTCAGAAACTGTTTACATTGTTTGGAGTAATTGGGAAGCGAAGCATGTGCTTTTACTAAGCAGTCCTTACAAACGGCTACAGTGCTTCTACCTGACATAGCTGTTCTGTGTACCGCTGTGCACTTGTGCTATGGTCTTTTCCTGTATCTCAATATTGGGCCATACACAATGTACTCATGTTTGGTAAATTGGTATAATTAGTCATTGGTTATGTAGGTTCATTTTTATTTGTATATTTTTTTGGGAGGGAGAGAGATACCTGATGCATACTGCGTGACGTGACTTTACTTTACAGCTCGGCATTCTGGGGCACACGCCCCGCCCTGCTGTACTGTGCGGTGCGTGTCTGAAAAGCCTCGCGCAGGAGCACACCTGGGCGCACTCCTCCTGTATCAGTGTTCCCCAGCCTTTGGCCCTGGGGCCCACAGCCGTGTGCTGGTTTTATGTTGAGGCTGAGCTGTTCATTAGGTTTGATTGAGCTGTTAGACGCTGAGGCCCCAGGACCCCAAACACACTTGGGGCTCGCTCCGTCAGCAAGCTGCGTTACCGTGGAGTTATGTTGCTGCGGACAACCCGCTCACCCGTATCTTACTTATTGGTCGTTGCAGAATTCACAAATCGTTCTTTCTAATCGAAATGGCCTCTTCACAGTCACGGACATGTTTTGAGTTCGGAGTCCCTACGAGCAAACCAGGGCGTGTTTGTGGTGTGGAGCTGGCAGTGTACCCGCACTGGGCTGAATGTGGAGGTGTGGGTAAGGCCTCAGACTTGCGGTGTTCCTCGCCAATCCCTCAGCGCATTGGCGATCACGCTTCTCGCTGAAACTTGTCCGATCAACGCTTCTTGAACGTCCAGTTTTGTTTTTTTGTAGTTTTTTTTTTTTTTTTTTTTTTGCCTCCCCTTAATTTTTTTAATCACCTGCAACCGTTAACACGTGCACTGTGATATACACGTCCTTCTTTAATTTGGGGATTAATGCTGAAGCGTTTATAAACCACTTTATTTGTTTTCTCCGTTTTTGTTCCCGGTTTTGGCACGCGGTGGGTAAGGAGATCAGATCTGCGCGGTTGTGACACCGTTCCTGTGGAAATGCGCAGTGTTCCGTTTCATCAGGGTTTGTGGGGATTTGTCAAACACTGGGGCTGTGTTCGAAAACCGTTCCCTATTCCTTAAATAGTGCACTATATAGTGTGTTCGCCAATTTGTTCAACACACTATATAGTGCACTATTTGGGGAATAGGGAACGGTTTCGAACACAGCCTGGGTGTCCCTTATTCATGAGGCACCCCTCAGCCAGTGGTGACCGCTTGTTCCCTCTGTTCAATTTAGTCTTGATGCAGGCATCGCATGTTGACAGATGTAGTCCTCTGCTGCAGGTTGTTGAGATTTTATTTGGGGTATTCCAATCTGTTCTTTAACAGTGTTTTTTTTTTTTTTTTTTTCCCTTTTCTTTTTTTGTTAACAATAAATTATTTGCAGACGGTGTTTGCTACAAGGTATTCGTTGTGTTTTTTTGTTGTTGTTTTTTTCCCCCCCTTTTAAACTTTTGAACAATAATTTATCCGCTGTAAAGGGCTTACCAGTTTCCCCTCCCCAGCAGATGTGCCAAGTTCCCTGTACAAACAGGCAAGAATTCAATAGGGGGATGGATTCAAAGGCCTGCAGTGTTCACTGAATTCTGTCCTAACTGTTGAACCGGGTCCCATATATATATAGTTGCTTGTTCAGTGGTCCTGAACTCATAGTGAAAGGGGATTGTTTATTCAAAGTTAAACTTTAATAAAGCGGCTTGCTGATACCATCCCAACCCCTCACCATCTTGGAAAGGGCTCAGCCCCGCATTGTTCTCACCTGTTTTGATAAGGTGGACACCGCCTGTAACAAAAAAAAAAGCTTACGGCTGACTCTTGAGGGGGGAAAGAAATGGGAACATGCCCATACATAATCTGTTTTGGACTGAATCAAGTACAAGTGGCACCTCTGTGTTCACACAGAAGCAAAACCTAACCTAGAACATGAAGTCAAAACAAACAGTAAAAGGTGTTAGGTACCACCTAGGACAAATATTTAGTTCCAACACTTAATCTTGCTCTCTTCTTTACAATGCAGGAGCCTTCACTTCTTTGTGCTACTGCTACAGAAAGCTCCTGCACTGCCCCCTTCTGGTCAAAACAGCCCCAGCACCAGCACTGCACTTCATCATTTTACCCAGGGAGGTTACTCACTAAAACAAAATCTTGATTTCAATATCACACGACAGCTCTAGTCATCTTGTGTACAATAAATGTCCTCACATCCTAGGAGTTGCATGGTGGAGAGCTGGTTTCCAAGGACATTTTTGTTGTCCATAAAGATGGCAAAAGGCCAGAGCTTGATAAAGGCTTGGGTCCTCAGTTTTACTTTCTAAAATAGTACACCAACTCTCTTGTAGGCTGTGCTGTGTGTTTGGGTAACTGTGTTGCTGCTTGCAGCTATTTGTTAATATGATTTGCTATTCTGGCACTTTTTGAATTAATTAAATGTGCTAACCGAGCCTAACTGTCTACATATTGTTATTTGATCAAACATTAAGTGTGTATATATTGAAAAGGAAATTAAATTCAAGTTATCTTGGTAAGGAAGTGGCTTGTCTGCTGTCACACTTCCATAATGTTTACATAGGTCTACATACTATGTGTATGTATGTGTATATCTGTTATAATAACGGATATTTTATAAATGCACATGGCAGATTACTTTGTATTTAATGATGTTGACATTAAGGGTTGCAACACACTTCTTACATTTCCAATTTAGTTTAATCTCTTCGTTTGTATAATTTATACGAATAAATTGTAACGGGGCATATCTACGTAAGCCTTGTGCTATCATTTTTGTCATATTCTCCTTAACACACACGCTGAAATCACCCCACACCTGCATTTAGCAGCTTAATACTGTACTAGGTCACTGGCACAGCTACATCACCATCTACACGTTATACGCCCCGTCGTGGATTCCGTCTTTTACCGACTTTGTTCGTTTGTTTCCGTTGTAGTGCTGTCTCGACGTTCACATTTTTCTTTCCTGGCTTGCCTCTGTGTGGTGCTGGAACATGGCTGTACTGCGAGGTGAAAGTTATGTGCTGTGAGACCGAAGAGGACGGGAGAAGAAGGGGGGGAAATAACTATTTGACGCGAGGGCTTTAACGGATAGCAGTTCAAGTAAACCTATTCTCGAGTTTTAGTGCGGAGAGTTCTGCCGTAACGCTAACATGGAGAGACCAAGAAGTGTGGAGAAAGTTTTTGCGGGTGAGTTTAGAAAAAGAAAAAAAAAAAGTTCTTTGCACATTTCTAATGTAATGTTACCGTACTGTAAAATGGTGGAAGAATATAACGAGTGAAGAGCTACAAGTGTGCAGAGCTGCACGCATTGCATTGCATTGCAACCTAGATTAGCTATCTGGTGCTACATATTTTTTTTTAGTTGTGTCAGATATTCGCAATAGCTATCTTAGCCCTGCAGAAAAGTCTGCAACTCTCCAGCTAGCTAGCAAGCTAGCAACCCAAGCAGCGAATTTGCTTTGCGCGTCACTGCTGCCTACAGCAAGCGAGCTACTAGGCTAGCGACCTGGAGTAAGTTAGCTGTTGCCGAGTGACGTTCCACATAGTGCTAACGTAGTAGCATACATACGCCTGCGGTTAGCTAGCGGGAGCCGTCTCGACAGCTTGCTAGATAAGTGGAGATCGCTGGATATGTGGCTAATGTTCCCGTATATTGCAATGCATCGACGAAGCTTTCTTTTTTTACTGGTGAAAAAAAATACAACGTAAACGCCACATAAATAACGTTAGCTTGTTAGCCCCGCTACTCGCGGGTGGCATTGTCGGCAAGAACTCGCCTACATAGTCAATCGCTAGCGAGCGAGCAATAGCTAGTTTCTACGAGCGCTCGTCATCCAGATATTAGCGGAATATATTATAGCTGTGTAGATTCTAGGTAGCTGGTTTAGTCAATCGATTCGCTCGTATGGCGAACGTAAATTATTGGCATCAGCAGTTTGTGAAGTCTTTTCATATTAATCTCGCTAGCTAATTAATATTTCGGATTTGATTTTAGAAGCCAGTTCACATTTTTCCCCCGATTTTTAAGTTTTCCTGATAAAAGTTAGAAGCAGCGAGTTCGATATGCTTGCCAACTAATCGGAATTGCATTCTGGATTTGCTTAGCCAGATATGCTTGGCTAGATGTCTGAACAGTTGTAATGTATACACATTTTCAATGTTTCTTGTGTTGACAATATTGTTTTTACGTGCAATAACGTGGGCAGTTTGTTATCGTCCCGTCATTTTCACGATTTTAATGCTAACGTACAAATATTGTATCCCGACAAAAATATAATGACTCTTCAAAGGAAAACGCGAACTTGGGAGAGCGGATCAGCAATTTCACAAGGACGTCGGTATTTTTGTGACTCCGCAGGTTGTGTGAGAGAGTAGAAGACCGTAACGTACCGGGGTTCGGTTACAAGGTGCACGTAGCAGCGGACCGGGCCATCGGTGCGCGTGCAAACTCGTTTTTCAGAGCGCGAGCGCGAGCCTGCGCGCGCCCGCGCTCGCGCTCATCCAGCAGCTTCTCCGTCTGATGAAAAGGAAGTGGACGGACGGCTGGCTGGCTGGCTGGTCGGGGTTTTGGAGGCAGCGCAGGATAGTCTCGGTACTATTTAAAATGAAAGCGCAGAGTGTCCGGTGCAATCTGCAACTCTGGTCCCAGGAGAATGTGCAACAGACTGTCCTCATATGTCTTCACGTGTTTATAACCCCCTCCTTCGCACGAACAGTATTTATTATGAATCGATTGATATTCCCAACTTTTGCGTCGCAGCTCATGTAATCAAATAGTCAAATGGCAGTTGCCATTAATTATTGTGCGTTTTATTTGATTTGCGCGTATTTTCACATCATTGGGAATTGTACATGCATTTAACATGCATTTATAACACGACACAGCTCTTTGCTTGTGTGTATTTTTCTTCTCGCAGTACCCTCATCTTTACATTTATAATGTCGACATCCCGTTTCTGGAGGAAGTGCAAAAACTGAATCGGGTAATGTGGAGGAAAAAAAGGGACCCGTTCAAGTGTTATTAAATGAAGTCCAGCTCATTTACCTCACCTGGACGGGTTTAGAGGAGGGACCTTCCTGGTCTGGCACACAGTGTCGTGTTTAATGTAAAGGAAACATGTTCAAATAGGCCTGCTCACTTTAAGTAATAAAGTAATAAACACTAATAAATAAAGTTTTTAATAAAATCAAGTGTTTTTCCACGTGTGTGCCTGAAAGTATCCAAAATCGAACAGTGCATTAAGAGTTTTAGTTGGTGTATCACAGGTTATGGGGAGAAAAATAAAAGGAAAGCTTTGAACATGACAAAAATAATATATATTTATATATATTATATGGTAACATTTATTGCAATTGTCATGCAGATGTGAAAAATCTCACATGCTCCTTGAGATGCTGGTAATTGAAGTGTAAAGAACGTGGAGTGAGGAGGTCAGATGCTTGATCGCTGCCTAGATACATTTTCTAATATTAGAACATTTCCTTGATTTGTTGGAGCTACTCTGGTGATTCCTCGTCACATGGTCGCCTGCTGGCCAATAGGGAGGCAGGAGAGCGCTTAGCTTCCTCTCTCTGTAGCAACAGTGACTTTCCTTCCTTTTATTTATTTATATATTTTATAATTCCTTTTTTTTTTTTTTTTTTTTTTTTCCGGTCCACGCGGATACTCCGGCGAACAAAGTGCTCCCTCCAAACTAGGAAAGGAGAGAGAGAGATGCAGCGATGAACAAACGCAGGCTGCTGCCCTAAAAAAACAAAACCTTATTTTGTTCTCTGTACCTGCCTGTGGAGATGATGCTGCTCATCTTTTCAACTTGTCCCGCTGACATTTGGATTTAAAACATTAAATGACACTTTTTTTTTTCTTTCTTTCTTTCTTCCCCTCTCTCCTTCACATTTTTTTTTCTTAACCAAGAAGACTGTGACAACAGCGAACAAGAAGTACAGATGCATGCAAGAGTTGCAATTTCTGCAACGAGGTTGAGTTTAAATGAAATGGGGGCGGCGGAGGGGGGGAGAGGAGGAAGAGGGAAAGAGATGGATTTTTCGGAAGGCGGGGGCGGCGGGGAGGTGGTGGGGGTGCGATGGCGTGAGGATTGCAGGCTGTGGTTGGGCATGCCAGTGCCACGTGTCCACTGGCACTTTTTTTTTTTTTTTTTTACTCTTCCGGACTGAGGTTGTTGGAACTGAAATCCTGCTGTGCTGTGCTGGTCCAGCTCTCCCTGTGCCCAAAGGTGGGGGGTGAGTGTTGCCCTGCGAAATGCCTTCTGTGTGGATAGTCATTATCCAGAGTGTTATTACTGCGGGCTCCCGTCTGTTCTTTTGATCGGGACGGGCTGCGTGGCTGTCTCCATAGGTCCTTGTGAGCTATGTGCTGTTTTTACGAAGCGATAGTTGGGTGCTGGTGCTGGTGGGGAGGGTTGGGGGTGGGGGGGGGTTGCGGTGATTCGGTCTAGTTTAGAATTTGGGGGAAAGAACGGTTAGAATCGCCCCCCAAGTCCCGTTGAAGGGGGTTGCCCCGAGTGGGTGTTTGGGTGGTGAAAGAATCCACACTTTTAAAAGCAGTTGTTGCCAGGGGGTGTAGCTTAGTAGACTAACCTCCATTTTTAAGGTCGAAGTGGATTATTATTGCGCTTTTACTTTCCACTTTCCAGATTTATTACGTTGGAGAATGTACCCCCTTCCCCTTCCCCAAAACACCGACACCCCCTCACCCCTGCCGAAACTCCGGTGGCTCTCTCTGCCGATTCAGTGACTCATCGCTTTGCAAGTGAAGCCACTCGCGTACACCGTGCGGAAAGAGGTCTGCAGAAATGGCGGCTGCAGCTTGCGTCACTGCCCACCCCCTCCCCCCCCCCCTCGCTCTCTGAGGGAGCGTAATCCTGCTGGTTCCAGGATCCCTCATCCGGACCGCCCCCCTCCTCGCCCAACTACCATCACCCCCGCCAGCGGCGTAATAAAACCCCAATAATCCCACACCAGTACCCGTCTGAGAATGCCGAAGCCCGGAGCGATTTTCCTGGGTAGCCTTCCCCCTCCATCCCTGGGACGTCCTGCAGACTGACGGAACCGAGGGCGAGATGGCAGCAGATGCACCGCGCGGTTCTGTGGAAACGAGTCAGCAGAGGGATTTACGGCGTGTGTCCCGAACGATCGGTTTTGAGGTGAAGATTTAGGGTTGGATCCAGAGGTGGAGATGGTTAAATTTTGATTTATTTCAAAAATTTGGGGGTGGGGGGAGATCGTGGGCCTCCGTAGCACTGCCCTTCGCTCCTTTTACGGCATTGAGCAGCTCTGTGTGAGTGGCCCAGCTGATTTGCCTTGGCCGGCCGTTGAAGGCCGTGTCTTTCCGGGGCTCTGATCTTGAGAGAGGAGCTGCAGGAAGAGAGCAGCACAAGGCATGGCAGGGCTGCAGTAATGGCCGAAATACCATAGCCATAGTTTTGTTTTTTTAAATGGTAACCAGAGGTTGGTACTTTTTGAGGCATCTTGCACTTTTAACATGTTTTGTATGCAAAGGCATGGCCAGCAGCTGGTAGTATTAAAAGAGGAGAATATTTATGAAGATTATTTTCTGCACCAGAAACCCAGTGCCAAACTGGGGCCAGGTGTTGCTCACCGGGTGGTAGGTGCTTTGTGATCAGCATGCGGGTGAAGGCTCAGATGGTAATCCACACCCGTCTGGTGCGGTTGACTCGGGTTGTACGGAATGCCGATGCACTGTGACGGACGTCTTGAGTCTTAATATGCGTGCGGCGGAATCTGCAAGTAAGCAAAAGCCACAAGGCACGGCGGCTGGATAACCTTGGCTCGTCGCGGGATTCCCTAATCTGTCAATGACATCATAAAGCTGTGACATCATAAAGCTTTGAAGGTGGCTGTTTTAACCCTCGGCTTGCTGAAGCGAGTAGCGAATGCCTGTGCCACCGTCTGCGGTGGACCTGTTGGGTCTTGCAAATGGAAAACCGGGGAAGTGCTCTCAGCACACACTGCCGTGGTACACTTGTGAGGAGCGAGCGAGGCAGAGTCGGCCCGTATGGAGAGACGCGCGCGGCCTTAATTGGACCTTCGCTGCGCTTAAGGTGTGCGTGTCCAGCATTCGATGTCACGCAACTCAAGGAAAGGACAAATTGGATGTAATACTAGGATTCTGATCAATGCTTTTATGACTGCGCTTCCATGTGTGGAGTCACAGTGCAGTGGTTGTCCTCAGTCTATTCATTAATTACTGGAACGTTTGCGATAGTGTCTCTTCCACCCTTTTTTTCTTTTCTTTTTGGTTTTTCACTTTTGGATCTGTCTGCAAGTAGAGCAAAGTCCATGCAGTGTGTTGGGAAGTTTGGCTTCACTTGTGTGAATTGTGCTAATCTGACATTGGCTTAAGTGGGACCTTTTGATGTTGGAATCCCAAGGGTTTAAACGTTGCACTGAACCCTTCTTTGTTGTTCACACCCATTGGCCTGAAATGGCTTGTAGTTGGCACACAACGTTTAAAAGGTTTCTTTATGTGTCCCCTAGAGACAAGGGAGAGCTTTTATAAATTGTGGAGTATGTGTGTGCGCCTGTGTTTGCGCCTGTGTGTGTGACTGCGTGTGCCTGTGTGTGCGTGTGTGTGTGTGGGGTGCCTGTTTCTGTGTGTGTGTCTTGTGTGTGTGTGTGTGTGCGTGCGTGCGTGCATTGTGTGTGTGTGTGTGTGTCCCTGTGTGTGTGTGTGTGAGAGTGTGCTTTTGAACACATTCCTGGGGGCCAGGAGAAAGGAGACTGTCCTCACTTGAATCAACAGTCTGTTGTCCTCTGGAGACATTTTCACCAAAGCTCCGTCTCGGCTGGAGCTCCGGCCCCCGTGGCGGCCACTGGGCCCTCGGATTGTGAAGGGTGCAGGTTCAGACCCTGGGTGGAACCCTGTGATCTATACCTGTCACCGGGTACTTCACCTGAGCTTAGTTCGGTAAAATGGCCGGCCACGCAGAGGTCTGTTGATGAAGGTGTGTGGCTGAAGGTGAAGGCGCGCAGGTGTAATACAGGGGTTCCCAAACTGGGTCCTGTGGACCCACTGTGTATGCTGGTTCTCTTTCCAACCATACTTGCAACCTCTGAATTGTAACTAGCTGTTAATTGTTCTTAATCATTCACTTTTCTATTAAAGCGTGATTTGCTCTCTTAAGGCCATATTGTGTCTGAAATTGTTGTCCATGCCGTGGACAATTAATGTCCCATATTCACATCCTAGGACTTTAAATTAAATTACACAGATCAGCCAATGCTCTCATTTTCTGTAATGTGCTATATGACAAATGATTCCCTTATAAAAAAGGTTTATTGATTCAGTTATATACTGACAGTGGGCGCCTAATTGCTGAAAGTGTGGACACCTGGTCCCTGAAACGAAACCATTTGTGGAAAATGAAGAGTTCAATGACAGAGCAAATGGCAATGAGCCAAACCAGAATTGTGTTCAATTGCGTTGAAGAAAAAAACAAGGGAAGAACTTACACATGTTTTCAACAACCTGAATTTTAAAGAAAACTTTGTTTCTGATTTTTTCCCATTAAGAATTTGTTTCTGATTTTATCCCATTAAGTCTAAGTGGCCCTCCACACCATGCATGCCGATCGGTCTTAAGGCAGGTTCCAAAGTCAGTGAGCGGGAACCCACTGTGTTTGCTAGTTTTTGTTACAGCTAATCTCTTGATCAATTCAGGTTGTTGAAAATGTGTGTGTAAGTTTGGCATGCATGGTTTAGTTTCAGGTTAGTTGACCAGATGTCTACCCTTTCAACAATTTTACGGCATCCACTGATTTCACCTGCCGGCCTATAAATTAATCGATTAAAAAGATAACCTCTTTCAAAAGCCTCTCTCGGCTGGCAGTGTAGTGTAATGGTTAGGGAGCTGGGCTTGTAACTTGTAAGAGGTTGCAGGTTCAATTCCCAGGTGGGGCACTGCTGTTGTACCCTTGAGCTAAAGGTACTTAACCTGAATTGCTTCAGTAAAAATATCCAGCTGTATAAATGGATTGTATGTAAAGAAATGTAAAACTGTGTAAGTCGCTCTGGATAAGAGCATCTGCCAAATACCTCAAATGTAAATGTAAAAGGAATCATTGAAATGAAAAGTGTCTTAATTAAGAACAATTAACAGCTAGTTACAATACAGAGGCTGCAATTATGGTTGGAACACCAGCATACACAGTGAGTCCCCAGGGCTGCGTTGGGGAATCACTGCCTTAAGACCGATTTGTGCTTCACCCGGCATGCACAGTGTGGAGGCGTAAGGGGATATGGGTGTAGGTACGGTGTAAGGGAGGTGGCTGAGCGCATGAATGACATTGTCTCTTTTCTTCCCCTCTGTTGTTCTCTGCAGATTTATGCCACTGGAGAGCTGTGAAGGTTTAAGACAAGTGTGCCCCCTTCAAGAGAAGAAGACCAGCGCTTCCACCCCTCCTCCCTCAGACAGAATCCGAGCCCTCCTTGTTCAGCCCGCTGTGTCTCAGGCCACTGGAGAGAGCCCCCCCCCCCCCAGACCCCCCCTGTTGAGAGCATGTTGCCGACGTGGTCCCTCTGTTCCATAGTTTGGTTAAACAGGGGGTTCAAGCTGAGGAAAGCACCTTACTCCACCAACACAGACCAGGCCTGAGTTCACAGACTTCCTGCAACACCCCCTTCCTGGCCACACACGTCACGCCCCCGCCCCCACCTATCAGACAGCAATGCTCCTAAGCTTCAGCTGACAGGGGCGTGTCCAGCGAGAATCGCTCCACCCTGCCCTGGGGGGGCGACTGGAACCCCTGGCAGTTTTTTTGGGTTTTGTTTGTTTTTTGTTGTTGTTTTGTAGCGTAGTCTGAAACAAAATGGCCGCCGAAAGCTTCCAGTACCAGGCGCTGTACGCCTACAGCAGGGCCCGGGAGGAGGACGTGGGGCTGCAGCCGGGGGACGTCCTGATGGTCAGCAGGGCGGCGCTGCTGGCGCTGGGCGCCCAGGAGGGGGACGAACAGCACCCTGAGCGCGTGGGCTGGATCACAGGGACCAACGAGCGCACCAAGCAGAGGGGCGATTTCCCCGGGACCTACGTCCAATACCTGGGGCCCGTGACCATGTCACCGCCGTCCAATCCGCCCCGGCCGCAGAGGCCCCTCCCGGCCGCGCCCAGTCCCGTCTCGCCCCCTGCGCAGAAAGGTAGGGTTCTGACTCTCCTGCGCTGTCTCCTCGGTTTGCCCTGTACGCACACTCAGAGAAGGAAATAAGTACACAGTGCAAGAGATAATGTTGAATATGAATGATTTTTTTACCAGTTGGATTTGTCTGTCAAATATAGGAGCTAAAACCGCCATGATTTGTGTTCCTGGTGCTCATTCTGGATTCCTGTTTGCATGTCATTTTTACAGAGCTTCTGGACAGTTTGTTCTAGAACTTTTGTTTCATAAGTTATCCGTTGTTGTTTTTTTTCTTGTATAAAAAAAAAAGGAAAGACATAAGGACAGCTAGCTACACAGCCCCAGTGTGGTGTGAAGACCACTGGAATGTTTAGGTAACATTATGAGCTGTGGTGTTGAGTGTTATCGGAATGAGTGTCACCTTCCCGGAGTCAAAAGCAATTTGTCCAAGAGAAAGAGAACTTCTGCCACTGCCTCGCACTTTCTTTTCAAAGGCGGAATATTTATGGCTGCGGCCGTTCTCCCTGGGGAACCGTCGTGCGAGTCTTGAGATGGAGCGGTGTAAACACACTTCTTAACTTCGCCCGGCGACTCCACCCAGGTTGTGTGCGTAAGCTCGGCCTGTGAGAGTTTTACAGGCGTTTGGATGCGGGCAGAGTGAGGAAAGGCAATAAAAAGCCAGCGGAGAAACGGAGCGGCTGCCAGCGGGGTGTTTAACGCCCTAATTAGTGGAAATTTGGAAAACCTTTTGGACCTGTATATTTTTAGAGGAAATGTTGAGCGATGTGTGCAACTCAATGGACCTTTTTTTGGGGGGGTTGTTAAACTCCTGAAACATCATCTCTTTTGTGGAGGAAATTTAGATGGACCTTGTTAAACAGGCTTTAAAAAAAAGCTAACTTTATATTTTCAGTAACATTTCAGTGCAACATTTGAGTTTTGTTTTATTTTTATTATTATTATTATTGATTTTTCATTCTTATCATTAATCCCTGTAATTGGTGCAGCTGTCCCATGCTAATGCTAGTTTGGGAAAAACTGTGCCAGGCTAACAATTGCTTGGAAAAGCTGTTCAAGGTTAATGGTGGCTTGGGAAAAGCTGTAGCAGGCTAACGCTAGCTCGGAAAAGCTATGCAAGGCTTACACTAGCTTGGGAAAAGCTATGCAAGGCCAGAATAGTTCAGGAAAAAGCTGTAGCAGGCTAACGTTAGCTCGGAAAAGCTGTAGCAGGCTAACGCTAGCTTGGAAAAGCTGTCAAGGCCAGTACAGACAAAGAGTAATAAATAACACGCAACTTTTTATTTGAACTTTTACATTTACATTGACATTTTATTTATTTCGCAGACGCTCTTATCCAGAGCAACTTACAAACAAGTGACTTACTTACAAGCGACTTACAAAAACTTGTATTGTTGCATTGGTAAAGTGTTATGCTTGATGCGACCAACCAATATCTACTTTGATGCTTATTAAAAATATAGTATTGTCTTTGATCTTGTCCTGATATTAGCTAGCTCAACCATGTGCTCATAACTTGTCAGAAACGTAAAGCAGCAGTTTGTAGAAAGTGATCTGTGGACGTTGCTTTCTGACCGTGAAAACCGCCCACCTTCCTCTGAGTGACACAATTCTCTGAGCTTGTCCTTGCAGGCAATTTTTTTCCCGCATATGCGAGGTCTGTGTGAAACCGGCATAACGCTTGCCTGGGAAACGCATCGAGGGGGAAGAACGGTGTCTGCTTCTCACCTGCAAACATGCAAGACAGTCTGAGCTCCTCTAGACTTCAGAAATGACCTCAAAGATCACATGTAGTGGGCTACGGTCTCTCACTGGCTGTTGGCCAGGTTATCATGGCAACCTCGAGTGGCAGTTAATTTGATTCTGTGTTCTTGTTCAGATATGGGCGCTATAATAATC
>JAINUG010000296.1:275000-332500 GCA_029706075.1 Aldrovandia affinis | reverse complement strand
TCAGATAAGATGGTTTTAGTTTGCCGGTTAATCTTTCAAGGAGATTCAGAACTTTATATTTTCCTTTCTGTGATTTGTTTTTTCTCTCCTGTGTTTTTTTAACAGTGGCCATCAAAGAGAGAAGAGAATGTCGTTTGTCGATCATAGAAATGTTTGAGGATTCAGTCTGTATAATGGTTTACTGTGTGTGTGTGTGTGTGTGTGTGTGTGTGTGTGTGTTTGTATGTGTGTGTGTATGTATGTATGTGTGTGTGTGTATATATATATGCGGAATGTTCTCTATAGGAATGTCACATAAAGTCTATGGAATGCAGTGTGTAAAATGCTCAGTGTCTGAAGTTTTTAACATCAAATACAATTTCGACAATCTGTTTTGAAAACTTGCATTTTTTGGAATGTCTGGTGAATCTGAGACATTCCAGATAAAAACAATTTTTTAAGAGTAATGAAGAACTATCCTTCTAATGCTCTCTTGATGTACGACTGGTTAAAAACAAGCAGTTACTTTTGCGAGCGCATTAAAACGTGCGTGGATTAAATACAGAACAATTGGAAAAAGCTTCACATCTCAAACTGCGCCGTGTGCAGATGGCTCCCCAATAACTCCGCAGCTCCGGCTCACTCGATTGGTCCGCAGAGTGTGGGGGTCTGCCAGTGAGCGATGATGTCACAGTGCCGGCTGAAACGGCCAGTGGAATGTCGGTCTATTTGACATTCCTCGTTCATTTCCTATGGGACGTAGCTTTTCATTTCCAATGGCCTATAACTCAAACTCTATAAATGGCATCAATTAATCAAGCACAGGCAACCAGCTGTCTGTGGGATACGAATTCCACGTCCCAAAAGCTCTCGCAGTCAGCCCCCGAGTTCACTCTGTCAGAAAGGAGGGATCGCAGCGCAAATCAAAACCAAAACGCAGCGCCCTGCAAAAAGAGTCGTTCGCTCGTTCCCGTCTCAGCCCTGACTCTTAACTGACCTCAGACCTGCCTTTCAAAGATGCATTTGTCTGGTTTTGGTATGTGACAGCTTGCATTTAAGTAATGAGAGATCTGTGCAGTCGATCACGCGAGAGCCAGTTTACCAGATGGAGACCGTTCTCGGACATCTCTCCGTAAACAAATTGCGGAGCTGGCAACGTAGGTTTAGTGGCCTTGGCCGAAGGGCTCGACGCAGCGTGGGTAACGCTCGCCACTGCGGTCAAATGATCAGAGCGCTCACGCTCGTCGCTGCCCGGGACGTGTTCCACTGCAGGCGGCCTTGGCTGCCACAGCTGGGATCTGATTGGTCGGTTCCTTTTCCAAAAAGTCAGGATGACTTCAGGGCTGCAGCTGCGCTTCCAGAAAGTAATTTTCCTTCTGTGTGTGTGTGTGTGGTGCGAGTGCGAGTGCACGTGCGTGTGCTAGTGCGTGTGCTAGTGCGCGTGCGTGCGAGTGTGGATCTGCAGTGGGTATAAAAAGTATTCACCCCCTTTGGCATTTTTTACATTTTATTTTATTACTTCATGGAATCAAAATGGATTTCTTGCCACTGATCGACACAAAATACTCTATAATGTCAAATAAATAAAATTTAAAAACTGTAAAGCTTTTTCGGAATTAATTACAAATAAAAAAACAGGCAACAAAAAGTATTCACCCATTTTGCTAAGGCACACCTAAATAAACTCTGGGGCAATCAGTTGTCTTCAGAGGTCAAAATTGGTGTGTACAATTAAGGTGTTTCAAATGATTTCAAATTAAGTGCACCTGTCTGTGAGCGGTCCCACAGTTGATTAGTGCATTTCCATATAAGAGCTTCATCATGAAGACCAAAGAACATTCAAATTATTGTATTATATTATATTGTATTGTATTGTATTTTTATTACACTATTTTTTATTTTTTCAAGCTCTTGTTATTGTTTTGGTTGTATGTTGAACCTTGCACTAAGGCAAATTCCTTGTACATCGTACTTGGCGAATAAATAATTCTGATTCTGATTCTGATTCTGATTCTGAAAGCAAATCAGAGAAAAGGTTCTTCAAAAGCACCAATCGGGGGAGAGGATATAAGATGATTTCAAAGAATTTGAATATCCCCCAGAGCACAGTTATAAAGAAATGGAGAGAATATTGCTGTGAATTTGCCCAGAACAGGCCTCCCTCCAAAACTGAGCATCTGTTTGAGAAGTGCCCTTGTTAGGGAGGCCACCAAGAGGCCTACGTCAACTCTGACAGAGTTAGTCTTCCATGGGAGAGATGGGAGAAACTGTCCATAGGACAACAATAGCCCGGGCGCCTCACAAATCTATTTATGGGAGGGTGCCAAAAAGAAAACCTTCGTTGAAGAAAAGTCACATGAAATCTTGCCTACAGTTTGCCAGAAGGCATGTGGGAGACTCTCAAACCAAGTGGAGGAAGATTCTATGGTCTGATGAGACCAAGATTTAACTTTTTACCTCAATGTTATGTTTGGCGCAAGTGTAACACTGAGCATCATTCCAAGAACACTATCTCTACAGTGAAACATGGTGATATGCTATGGAGAAACTTGTCAAAATAGAGGGCAAGATGGATGGAACAAGATATAGACAAATCTTTGAGGAAAACCTGCTGCAGTCTGCAAGAGACCTGCGACTTGGGAGAAGATTTATATTCCAGCAGGACAATGACCCAGCATTCAGCAAAAGCCACATTGGAGTAGTTTTGAAGCTAAAAATCTATGTCTTGTAGTGGCCTAGTCAAAGCCCAGACTTCAATCCCATTGAGAATCTGTGTAAAGATTTGAAAATTGCTGTTCACCATTGGTCCCCATCCAACCTGATGGAGCTCAATCAAATTAGTAAAGAATGGACAAAAATTGCAGTGTCCAGATGTGTGTAGGGTGCTATCCCACTAGAAATTATAATTTTAATATGGTTGATGCCACAATGTAAGGCTGGTTAATTCCTAACACGGTAGCAGCCAAAAATACAAGTATTCTTATAATATCAGTCTCATAAAATATGCTTAACTATAAAATTGGAATTTAAATTAATAATTAAATTAATAAATACATCTTAATCTTAATCAAATCACAACATTATACATTTAGTTAATACCAAATTCATAATATTGATGACCTAACTAAGGGGTTGAAGGCATCAGGGAGTTCTAAATAGTAGAGATTGGCTCAATTCAATACAATTATATATTGAAAATTTATTGAACATAAAGTATCAAAATAGCAAATGGGGTGTGTTCTGAGGCACGTGACCGTGTGTGTGTGTGTGTGTGCATGTGTGTGTGTTCTCTCTCATGTGCGTGGGTTGCGGGCATGGGTTTGCAAGCACGTGGGTATCAAGAACAAAGAGGAAAGATGGAGGGAAGCTTAAACCTAGGTTGTACCCAAGGCAAAAGGGAAATATGGCGCAAACTGGGCACACCAGACTGATATCGAAATGGCGATTGCTCTTTGGTTTTATTCTTTGCATGAGTTGCGTATTTCCGCTCTTACAGTATAAGTATATACAGTATTACGTTGAAATGGGATCCTATGAGGCGGGCCCAAATGATGTCATCGGGATTCTTTGTGGGAATTGTAGTCCTGCTTGGGAGGAAATTGCATGCGTGGTGGAAAAACGTTAAGTACACAAAATTATATTAAAATTGCATTTCAAACATATAATTTATGTGGAATGTGCAGTCCCTACATGTGCAAAGCTGGTCGAGACTTAGTAGACCCAAATACACTCAGCTGTAATTGCAGACTAATACCAAGTATTAAGTCAAGGGTGGTGAATACTTAAGGAATCAATTGTCTGTTTTTAATTTGTAATTAATTAAGAAAAAGCATCAGTGTTTTTTTTATTTCACATTATAGAGTATTTTGTGTTGATCAGTGGCAAGAAATCCCAATTAAATCCATTTTGATGCCATTAAGTAAGAAAATAAAATGCCAAAGGGGTTGAAGACTTTTTATACCCACTGTATGTATGTGGGTGGGTGTGTATGGGTGTAATGTATGCATTAGTATAACTAAAAATGTTTGCATTAATGTAACAGACAAGCATATTGGCATTAATATAATAGACGAACGTAGTGTTGTGTTTGCATGAAAGTAACAAACAAAAGCGGAATGTTTGCATTACAGTTTTTTCTGAATGCTTAAACACTAACAGTGATTCTTGAAGCACTATCTCTGAAACCATTAACACTTGTAGCCAATGCGTTTACCACGTGTGCCAAACTGAATGCACGTTCTCTGCTTTACACTCTTTTTTAAATTTTATAACACACTTTTTGCAAAACTGTAAACACAAACCACTGCTTTACACTCAGTTTGCAATTTATGAACACACTTCTAGCAAAGCTGTAAACATTGGTCTGTACATTGCTACACTATACTTTCCACGCTGCCTAGCTCAAGACAACATCGCATGTGATGTGGATGAAGTCTTATGGCCAGACCCACAAAGAAGGCGAGATTTAGCCTAATTTCTTTCTGGGGTTTTCCTAACACAAATGTTTTTGTTTTCTTCTACTGCGCTGTTGATGTTTGAGGAGTGTTAGAACATTTTGAGGGAAAATAATACAACTTTTTCCCCTTATTTGTATTGATAGTGTGTTATGTTCAGAATACACATCCATACTTTACACATTTGGATACCTGTGTGTATGTGTGTTTACTACACAGAAAAAGAAAAAGCCACAAGTGTTTTTCATTCATACTATCAGTGCGTAGTTGGTGCTTCGCATGCTTATTCAAATGATGGTTTGTGTGTACTGTATTGACGCAAAAACAGAGTTTGAAGAGTTTTGCAATAATTGCTTGCTTTTGCAAGAGATGTATAATGCTTTGCGTGTTTGGTGTAAGGTTTTGTGATTAGTGTGTAGAGTTTTGCAAAAACAGCCTATAGTTTCAAAGATGGTGCCTAAGCAATCAGAACAAGAAGCTGTAATACAGCAGACGAGCGTGTTGTGTTTGCGTTAGCGTGACGCGCCGGGCGGTGGGCGCTCTGGCGGCCGGGCTCGGCTGGGCTCCGGCGCCCTGACCCTGACCGTGGTGGCCGGGCTCCAGCCTCGGCAGGGGTGGAAACTCCCCGGCGGTTGGAAGTTGGCCGACGATCCTCCTGAAATCAGGGTGAAGAGTTGAAGGCAGCGGATCGGCCGCTGCCTCTCTGCGTCGAGGCTAAAGGGGTGACGTCACGCGCGGCAGGGCGAGCGCGCCGCCTCGTCCCGTAGCCTAAATCAGGCAGTGTCCCGTGCTGTGGTCACTGGTGTCACGACCACCCTGTTTGGTGCTGTGGAGAAGGCTTGTGTTTCAGGGGCACGGTTATTGTTTGTTTGTTTGTTTGTTTGTTTGTTTGTTTGTTTTGGGCTGCATCCGGCTTTGGTTGTCCCTATAAACTTGTATTTGGGGATAAATAATGGAAAATAAATGTTAAGTAGCCTAATATACAAATCGTATGACTCCTCATATTTAATGTGTTTGTTAAAAGGCTGCTGGATCCTTATGCAGTGTCTTACTGTGATTGTTGGGGCAAAGTATGTATGTATGTATGTGTGTGTGTGTGTGTGTGTGTACGTGCGTGTGTACGTGCGTGTGCGTGTATGTACATGTGTGTGTGTGCGTGCGCGCGTTTGGCTGTTCCTGGATCAGTGCTGAGGGTGAAAAGGTGGATTGGCTGCAGGGGATATGTTGAGAGAGAAGAGGGGAAGAGGGAATATTTTCTTTCGTTTCAACCCCCCTCTTTTGCCTCCTTTCTTTTTCTTGGAAAACCATGGCCCGCCCAACAAAGCCGTTTTGAAAAGGAGTTTGCACTTGAACTCTCTGGCTTTGCGCCTCTGCCCAGCACTGTGTGAGGGGAGGGGGAAGGGGGGCTGTGGTATGCTGGCTGGAGAAGAGCTGGAGGAGTTGGGGGGGTGTTTTCTTTGGTAGGGAGGGGCAAAGTTGAGAGAGAAAAGAGGGAGAGGGAGAGAGAGAGAGAGGGAGATAAAGAGAGTGAGAGTATGAGAAAGGGAGAGTGTGCAGTGAAGAGGGGGAATGTGCTTACGGTGCAGTGTGTCTGAACTGCAGCATTGTGCAGGGGGAGAGGGGGGCTGCTACTGCACACTGCACACTCCTACTGCACACTGCACACTCCTACTGCACACTGCATCCTACTGCACACCATCCTACTGCACACTCTCCTACTGCACTGCACACTCCTACTGCACACTGCACACTCTCCTACTGCACACTGCACACTCTCCTACTGCACACTCACACTGCACACTGTCCTACTGCACACTGCACACTCTCCTACTGCACACTGCACACTCTCCTACTGCACACTGCACACTCTCCTACTGCACACTGCACACTCTCACTGCACACTCTCCTACTGCACACTCTCCTACTGCACACTGCACACTCTCCTACTGCACACTGCACACTCCTACTGCACACTGCACACGCTCCTACTGAACACTCTCCTACTGCACACTGCACACTCTCCTACTGCACACTGCACACTCTCCTACTGCACACTCTCCTACTGCACACTGCACACCATCCTACTACACACTGCACACTCTCCTACTGAACACTCTCCTACTACACACTGCACACTCTCCTACTGCACACTCTCCTACTGCACACTGCACACTCTCCTACTACACACTGCACACTCTCCTACTACACACTGCACACTCTCCTACTGCACACTGCACACTCTCCTACTGCACACTGCACACTCTCCTACTGAACACTCTCCTACTACACACTGCACACTCTCCTACTACACACTGCACACTCTCCTACTACACACTGCACACTCTCCTACTGCACACTCTCCTACTGCACACTGCACACTCTCCTACACTGCACACTCTCCTACTGCACACTGCACACTCTCCTACTGAACACTCTCCTACTACACACTGCACACACTCCTACTGCACACTGCACACTCTCCTACTGCACACCACACTCTCCTACTGCACACTCTCCTACTGCACACTGCACACTCTCCTACTGCACACTGCACACTCTCCTACTACACACTGCACACTCTCCTACTACACACTGCACACTCTCCTACTGCACACTGCTCCTACTGCACACTGCACACACTCCTACTACACACTGCACACTCTCCTACTACACACTGCACACTCCTACTACACACTGCACACTCTCCTACTACACACTGCACACTCTCCTACTACACACTGCACACTCTCCTACTGCACACTGCACACACTCCTACTGCACACTGCACACACTCCTACTGCACACTGCACACTCCTACTGCACACCATCCTACTGCACACTCTCCTACTGCACACTGCACACTCTCCTACTACACACTGCACACTGCACACTCTCCTACTGAACACTCTCCTACTGCACACTGCACACTCCTACTGAACACTCTCCTACTGCACACTGCACACTCTCCTACTGAACACTCTCCTACTGCACACTGCACACTCTCTACTGAACACCATCCTACTGCACACTGCACACGCTCCTACTACACACTGCACACTCTCCTACTGCACTCTCCTACTGCACACTCTCCTACTGAACACTCTCCTACTGCTACTGCACACTGCACACCATCCTACTACACACTGCACACTCTCCTACTGCACACTGCACACTCTCCTACTGCACACTGCACACTGCTCACTACTGAACACTGCACACTGCATATGCTCCTACTGCACTGCACTGCACATTTTGTAAGCCTAATTAAATCAACATTAATATAAGTTGATGTTCATATTTTTTCATGATGTATTGCTTTTGCATATTGTGTGTGTGAGGGGGATGAGTGTGTGTGTGCATGCAAATGTTGCTTGAGGAAGACGTCATACATCAAACCAAACCCTTTCCCGGGTCAGACAGCCTGGGAGTTGGGCGAATTTGGCAGACCGTACAGGTGATACACATCAGGTGGTATAGAGCAGCGGTTCTCAATCCATTCCTACAGGGCACACTGCCCCGCATGTTTCCATTCCAACCAGCACTTAACCATGCTCAAGTGATCATTAACAGACGAGCGATGCAGATGATAGGTTGGGAGCGGAGGTTGGGCAGTGTGCCCTGTAGGAGTGGATTGAGAAACGCTGCTCTAGAGTTTTGGGAGTTAATTCTACCAACGTGAGAATGGTGCTCTGGGTGCCTACCTCTGCCAACCTTAACTGTTGCCATAGCAACCATATGAACACAGTCGTTTCATTTAAATCTTTGCCATAAAACTTCCAGACCGGCCGACCGCAGGCACACGGGAGATCTCGTGACTCCCGCCCCGGTCTCGTCGCAGAAGGGAGTTATAACGACTGAATCATCAGAATAATTATTTACATCTACGTTTACATCGAGTCGTTTTGGCAGACACCGTTGCTCGGAAGTGGCTTTCCGATAAAAATAACATTTATATTGGGAGTAACACCATGTATAGTATAGACAACGTATGGAGAGCACTTGTGTGTGTGCTCATGCTGGTTTGGAGTTCAGTATTCTGTACAGATTAAATATGTTTAGGAACCTTTCTTTGTGAGTGCCTGCGTTCGTTCATGCCCTGCTTTAAGGCAACGCTGTCGGGAGAGATGTTATTGTAAGAAAGCATTCCTCAGCTGCACGCTTAAACCCTTTGTGCGTTGCGTGCGAAGCCTAACGGACGTCTCTTCTGTCTTTCAGGCGCTCCTGGCCTGGAGCTGACGGAGCAGTTCGCCCCCCCTCAGTGCGCCCCCCCTTTCCTGGTGAAGTTGGTCGAGGCCATCGAGAAGCAAGGTATGCTGGGAAAGTGCCCGGAGGCCACTGGCGGCGATGTGGTTGAGCGACGGCGCGTTTGTGGGAAGTGAAATTCCCGCTGGGATCCTGCGCTCTCCTGCGCACGCATGTTAGAAAATAAAAACACTGCTGTTGCTCACTTCGGTGTTCTGTTTGGACAGAAGTGCTGGTGTCGGCTGCAGGGTTGCCTGATCGGAGGGATTTAATATAATAATAATATATGCCATTTAGCGGACGCTTTTACCCAAAGGGACTTACAGAAGTGAATGCATACCTTTTTTCAGTATATGTGGTCCCAGTGGGAATCGAACCCACAACCTAAGCGCTGTTAGCGCCATGCTCTATCTACTGAGGATTTAACATGAATATGTAAATGTATACATGTGTATGTCAGTGGTAGATTGGGGGGGTGTTTAGGGGAGGTTAGTGGGGAACAGTCTTTACATTTTGTATGGGAGTCAATTGAAGATGGGGGGGATTTGAGGAATATATTGAGAGATAAATATGACCAGCATCTGGCAACACTGGTTGTCTGTCTGTGGCCAGGCTGTGAACGAGGTAATAGTGTGACTCCCCCACTCAAACAAGGGCTCTGTCCAGGGACTGTGGCCACTTTGGTAGATCCGTTTTCTTGGTGCTCTTCAGCACCCCCTGGTGGTGAAGCGGTTTCTGGGGCTACTGTGGGCGGACTCCCCCCCGGTCAGGTTAGCGACGTGCCCCAGTTGCGTGGTTGTGGTTTGAAACAACGCCTCGATCTGTCGCGGGTCTTACTTGTTAAACTGGTAAACGGTAGTAGTTTTTAAACTTTTTTTCTGTTCCATAAACGGTTACAGCAAAGAGAGAAAAAATCATAGATTTTCTATTCATTTCCCGAATTGGCTGAACTGCAACGGAACTGACCCTCAACGCTGGAGCTGAGTGGGCTCTGGAGAGCGATCACTTCTGACGTGTCTGCAGGGAGCCTGCGTTGTGGAGAGAGACGCACTGCAGGGCCGTGATAAATCACGTTTTTGTTTGCGTTGTGTTGAATGGCGTGTGCGCAGTGGCAGTGTGCGTTGTGCTGGCAGAGCCACCTGACCGAGGCGAGGGCAGTGCGTCAGGTGAGGGTCGTGTCTGAGTGGCCCCGCCTGCCCTTCTATTCACCTGTAAAAACCCAAACGCAGGGGCGGTGGATAGCGTAGCGGTCTAACACACCCCTATTTTGGCCGGTCCGATACGGTGAGCGCTTCCTGTCAGGGACGCTTTTCGAACCTTGTCTCTACCAGCCCGGCCCTGGTCGTCAGCCCCAATCGGGGCCGGCATTTGGCTGTCCACCCCAGGGGGAGGGGGGGGTGAGCTGGCTTAAAACGGAATAATTTAAAAAGCCAAACGCAAACCGCAGCCTCTGACATGTCTTAGCACAACGATGACATATTCCTGTCCAGGTGAGTCAGGACTGGTTTTCTAACCTGACAGAAAATACTGTTTATTGGGTCAGAAACAACCATTTCAAACGTTATTTTGTTTGTTTGCGATGTGAGAAGTGGTTCTCAGCCTCGGTGCTAGGGACCCCACTGTGTGCGCTGGTTTTTGTTACAGCGATCTCTTGATCAATTACGGTTGTTGGCGGTGGATCGATTAAGGATGGTGTATGTTCTACCATCATTTTTTCCTTAAACTTGTTTTAACACAATGCTGTTTTGGCTCCCTGCCATTTGCTCTGTCATTGAACTCACATCATTTTCCACAAACGGTGTAGTTTCAGTGACCAGGTGTCCACACTTTCAACAATTAGGCCCCCACTGATTTCACCTGCCAGTCTATAATTTAATCAATAAAAAAGGTGACCTCATTTGTCATATCGCTTTAAAGCATTTGTGGGCAGATTATGAACTAAAGTCATGAATGAAACTTGAGTTCGTAACCACATCATTGATTAATTTATGGAGACCGGTTTTGGCTACAAATTGGAATGAGATGATATCCATGACCTTTGCCCCCCCGCTGAAGGGGGCGACAGGCTGCATTATGGGTAATTCCTCCCCGTGGAGACCCAGAGCGTCCTGTGTCGAGGTGTGCTTGTCGTTTTGCGTGTTCTTCTCCCGGTCGGTTTCCGGCAAACGGCACGATCAGCAGATATTTAAGGAGAAGCAGACAGGCCTGCACTGAGCGATGTTGAGCGGAGCGTTGGTCCCTCTCGTTCTGCGCTTCCTGTGTTTGTGTTGTGCGGAGACAGCGTGGCTGCGTGCCGTTTGTTTTTCCTTCCCGGACAGATTGGGACACAGCTGGCGGCCGCGGCCTCCTTCTGATATCTCATTTTCCGTCGTGTCTGCGGCCTCACACCGCTGCGCTGATCTCTCCGTCCCTCCGGGCGCTGCTGTTCGCTCTGTCAGGCCGGTCTGCACACGCTCAGAGCGTCTCTCTCTCCTCAGGCCGGTCTGCACGCGCTCAGAGCGACTCGCTTGCTCTCCACAGGCCGGTCTGCACGCGCTCAGAGCATCTCGCAAGGACTCTCTGACATCAGAGGCACGGCCAGGCTGGCTGGTTTGGTTTATCCAGCTCACCTGGGTAAACTGGGTGGGAGCGGTCATGTGTTGGTGGTGACTCATTCTCATTTGAAATATATGTTGCTCTGGAGGGGCACATGGCTGGTACATGTATGCCAGTGATTGACCACCCTGCTGATCCCCACTGCTGATCCGTGCTGCTCTTTGTGTGTTACTGCTGATCCAGGCACAGCAGTGGTGATGCAGGAAGGGGTGAATGGTCTCCACGGCAACTTAACAGGTGTACTCCTCCCCCCTCCTTCAGGTCTGGACTCTGTGACCCTGTACAGGACGTCCCACTCCAGCTCTGCCAACGGCCAGAGCCACACCCCAGACGATGGTAAGATCATGTGACCTGGCACGGGGCAGCTGATTGGTTGGACATCATGCTAGGACACTGTTGGAGCGTGTTGATGCGCTGTGTCATGATTGGAGGACAGATCACGGGGGGCGTGTCAGTGCAGTGGCTCTGTGTCATGATTGGAGGACAGACCGCGGGGGGCGTGTCAGTGCAGTGGCTCTATGAAGGACCCCATCTCTCTCTGCAGAGCTGCTGGGGACGGAGGCAGGGTCATGTGACAGTGACATCCAGCTTCTCTCTGAGGCTCTGATTGGCTACCTGTGGGACCTGCCCTCTCCCGTCATCCCCGTCTCCATCCACCTGGACCTGCAGGCCGCAATGCAGCAAGCAGCAGGTAGGTGGCGCCCCGGAACTCGATCAGGCCAGCTCAAATGGTATAATCATTTACTAAGACATTTTAGTCAAAAATCTGGTTGCATCTAAGCCAAGTTTTATTCGCAGAGGAACCTTCCAACACAGAAATGGTTCAGTGAAAACAAAAAAACTTGTCTTACAATGGCCGTCTCGGTCTCCGTACTTGATTGATTGATTGAATTTATTAGAAAGAATGTTAAAATACATATATAGCTTCACCCCATTTGGGCTGCGATACATCCATTAAAACCACTCTAATGAGGATAAAAACCTTCCGGCTTATTTCCATTGTGGTCCTCTTTTTGGCCAGCAAGATGTGCAACACGTACAGTGTTGAGTTGAGTGCACAACAGCAAGGTTATCAGTGCAAAAACATTTCTCCTGAGGCAGACATTTATACAATATACAATCCAATTATTAATATTTTACAATACATCATTTGCAATAAAAAAATAAAAAAAAAAAATAATTTAAAAAACCCTGCCCTGCTTTCCCTAATTAGATAGCCACCTGTGCAAGCTACTTAAACCCTGTCGAAAGCATGTGCTCTGAATTGTAGAGGGCAGTCCAAAAGCGCAACTTATTAAACATTATAGAAATAGGCTCAGTGCAGTTATCCTTGCCAAGGGAGGCACCACCACCAAGTACTAAAAACAGGGAGGCCAATAATTGTGAAACCCTTTTTAAGAAATTTTATAATTTGAAAAATGTGTTATTTCGGTCGATTCCATTTGAATAAAGTAAAATATTTTCCACATGTAGGAAAATGACAATACATCTCAGTAATGGTGTTATTTGTGTTCTACTGTCTTTTTTGTGCTCATTTTCAATGAGAGTGCCAGTAATGGTGGACCTGGCTGTATGTTGGTGTGTAAATGACGATGTCCCTGCGGCCCTAAGGCTCTGACTGTCCCCCCCCCCCCCCCCCTACAGACGGGAGTGTGGAGGAGGGGGGGCGCCGGGAGGCTGCGGGGGTCCTGGAGTCACCCGCCGTCCCCCTGCAGAACCTGCTCACCCTGCGGTACCTGCTCAGACACCTGGGCCAGGTGCGGCGCTGCTCGGAGAGGAACCACCTGGATGCCCGCGCTCTCAGCCGCACCTTCGGCCCGCCGCTGTTCCACACCCCCGCCCCCGGGTGAGTCACCGTCCCCCCGTCCATCCGTCCACCTGTCCCCCTGTCCGTCCGTCCCAACGCTTGCTTTTTAATTTTTTTTCAATTGTAAAACAAATTGTTTCAGATCTTTTCCCGTTTCTCCCAATTTAGTAGCCAATTACACCCTTTATTAATTTCTATTTACCCTCTCCACACGAGTCCACTGCTCGTCTCTACGAGGCAAGCTAATTCTCAGAGGGCAGCGAACTCCGCTTCCTTCGAGACAGAATTCGCCCCCCGCCATGTTCTGGAGACTCCCTTACGTGATTCATGGCGGACCTGAGCCGGCTCACCCTCCCCCCTCCCGCTGGGGCGGACAGCCTAACGCCGGCCCCGATTGGGGCTGACGACCAGGGCCGGTCTGGTAGAGACAGGTTTTGAACCGCGTCCCTAACAGGCAGCGCACACCATATCGGACCAGCCAAAATGCGGTGCGTTAGACCGCTACGCTATCCGCCACCCCCACCGACGCTCGCATTTATCCGCTGGATAAGTTCAGAGCTGCTGCCGGCGTTTCGCGGTCAAACAGGTTTCACAGATTGGGCTTTTATTCTCCCAAGCCATGATGTCATAACACAGGTCATTTGAATAGACCAATGAGTGTTTGTCTAAATTTTTTAATACTCTCCCCTCCTGAAGGCCTGCCCAAACTCACAGGCTACGGTGGCTGTGTGCATTTGCACTTGTGTAGGCAGGAGCCCAGGTGAAAACAGATTTAAAACACCGCTTGTGTGGCCTCCCGGGTGGTCTAGCGGTTATAACGTTCAACACTGGCCACTGTGACCGGGGTTCACCGTCGGCTATGGCCGAGTGCCACTAGGGGGCGGCAATTGGCTGTCCACCCCAGGGAGGGGGGAGGAAAGCCGATATGAGTTCGCTGATACCAGAGTTAGGGTCAACGGCTTGGCGAGTGCCGTCTCGGAGGAGATGATAGTTTGCCTTTGTCACTGCTGGTCTCAGGGCTACGGCAGCAAACTCACAGTACGAGGGGGGATTGACATGAAAAAGAGAGGTTGTAATTGGCTACTAAATTGGGAGAAAAAAAACTGATTAAATCAGAAAACAAATTCTTAAATAAAAAAAGGCAGCTTGTGTTTTTATGATTGATGGATTTGAATGGCAAAAACGTCATTTTAAAAACAACATAATTTACAAGAGAAATCGGCTGAATTTCAAGCCATGGGAGCGCTCCTTTTTAAAAATAAATATTCCTCACTGTTGTGTGTTCTCATGATCTCACTGTTTTGAAAACCAAAGCACAGTTTGTGTGAAGTCCAGCCTGGTGTCAAGCAACCAGCAAATACATTGAACTGATGTCTTAAAAAAATATATAATAACAATAATTTGAAATGGGCCAACTCGTCTGACATGTCATCATGTCACCTCCGCCCTCAGGCGAATGAGAGCCAGCGCCGTGGTGGTGAAAACATAGTGACATTGTGATTGGATCAGGTTCCAGTTGGCTTTGGGGGCTTGGATTGAGGCATGGGGAGCTGCCTCTCGTTTAGTAGGTTACTGACCCTGAGTACCTCGGTGGGTGTGAGTCATGCATTTCTGTCTTTGATTGACAGGTCGGAGGCGGGGCCAGAGTTCCCTGCCCTGGTGCTGGAGAGGCTGCTGGAGGAGAGGATCGAGGATCTGCAGCAGAATCACACGCCCCCAGGTGAACACACACACCACACTCACCTCACACACACACACCCAAACTCACCACACACACTCCACACACACGCCCCCAAACTCACCTGACACACTCCCCCAGGTGAACACACACACACACTCACCTCACACACACACACCCAAACTCACCACACACACTCACACACACACCCCCAAACTCACCTGACACACTCCCCCAGGTGAACACACACACACACTCACCTCACACACACACACCCAAACTCACCACACACACTCCACACACACGCCCCCAAACTCACCTGACACACTCCCCCAGGTGAACACACACACACACTCACCTCACACACACACACCCAAACTCACCACACACACTCCACACACACGCCCCCAAACTCACCTGACACACTCCCCAGGTGAACACACACACACACCTCACCTCACACACACACACCCAAACTCACCACACACACTCCACACACCCCCCCAAACTCACCTGACACACTCCCCAGGTGAACACACACACCACACACACACCCCAAACTCACCACACACACACCCCCAAACGCACCACACACACCCCCTCGTGAACAAACACACACACACCCCCTGAACGCACCGCACACACACGCCCCCAAACGCACCACACACGACATCAAACACACCAAACACGCTTTCAAATGCACCACACAGGGCCTCAAACGTACCTCACACGCCCCCAGTGCCACACCCCCCCCTCAAACACACTGCAAACACACCCCACTAGGCCTGCACACACCCATGACCCCTCTCATTATACAACCCCCCCCACCCCTCTTCAAGAATAACGTTCCCTTGTTGTGTGTTTGTTTTCCAGCTCTTCCTCCAAAACCCCCCAAGGGCAAAGACGTCACCCCCCCTGTCACCAACGGCAACAGTGGCGGGCTGAGTGAAGCGGAGTGGTACTGGGGTGACATCTCCAGGTAAAACACACACACACACACACACACACCGTCTTTTATCACACACACACACACACACCGTATTTTATCACACGGGCCTCTCACACACCCGCACCCACACACTCTTTTACACTCTTCAGACTCCACTACCACTGAAACTCTGTCCATCTAGCTAAATTGTCTTCACCACTGTTTACTTGTTCAACACACACACTCCAACAATTTTTTTAAATTACACACACCTTTTCCTTCCCAGTGTTACAGGTAACACCTGCAATGATGTCATCGCTGTATTACACACTGATCTCGTCGCTAACTATGATTGTTCTTACATGCACATCTTGTACACTCTGGATAAGAGTGTCTGCTAAATGCTTAAAATGTAAATGTAACACTCACACACACACACACAAAGTCGCTCTGTGTTGCAGGGAGGAAGTGAACGAGAAAATGAGAGACACGCCTGACGGAACCTTCCTGGTCCGGGACGCTTCCAGCAAAGTACAGGGGGAGTACACCCTCACACTCAGGTGAGACTGATCCCAGTGAGACTGACCCCACTCAGGTGACTGACCCCAGCCACACTAACACTCAGGTGAGACTGACCCCAGTACAGCCACGCTAACATCAGACACCCTCACACTCAGGTGAGACTGACCCCAGTACAGCCACAGTAACACTCAGCCACCCTAACACTCAGGTGAGACTGACCCCAGTACAGCCACGCTAACACTCAGACACGCTAGCACTCAGGTGAGACTGACCCCAGTACAGCCACACTAACACTCAGACACCCTAACACTCAGGTGAGACTGACCCCAGTACAGCCACACTAACACTCAATCACCCTAACACTCAGGTGAGACTGACCCCAGTACAGACACCCTAACACTCAGACACGCTAACACTCAGGTGAGACTGATCCCAGTACAGCCACGCTAACACTCAGGTGAGACTGACCCCAGTACAGCCACACTAACACTCAGACACCCTAACACTCAGGTGAGACTGATCCCAGTACAGACACCCTAACACTCAGGTGAGACTGACCCCAGTACAGCCACGCTAACACTCAGACACACTAACACTCAGGTGAGACTGATCCCAGTCCAGACACGCTAACACACTGGGGCCTGAGATGAATCTGACTCTAAGTGCCTCTGTCTCTGTCTCTGACTCTGGTTGTCACAGGAAAGGGGGGAATAATAAGTCACAGGAAATTCTCTCTGGGGGGAGCTAATCAGCTGATAAAGATCTTCCATCTCCAAACACCAGGGGACCAGCCCCTAATCACCTTCTCCAGCCTCACGCTCAAACACCAGCAGGTCACATTCACCTCTCTGTGGTGGAGCTGATCACCTCCTCCAATCACAGCCACTAAACACCAGCAGGTACAGACCACGCCCCCTAATCTCTCCAATCACAGCCTCACGTACCCAAACACCAGCAGGTACAGACGCCCTAATCACCTCCTCCAATCACAGCTGGCACAGACCACGCCTCCCTAATCACCTCCTCCAATCACAGCCTCACGTACAAACACCAGCAGGTACAGACCACGCCCCCCTAATCACCTCCTCCAATCACAGCCTCACGTACTCAAACACCAGCAGGTACAGACCACGCCAGCTTCTAATCACAAACACCAGCAGGTCAGACTAATCACAATCACAGCCTCACGTACTCAAACACCAGCAGGTACAGACCACGCCCCTCTAATCACCTCCTCCAATCACAGCCTCACTTACTCAAACACCAGCAGGTACAGACCACGCCCCCTAATCACCTCCTCCAATCACAGCCTCACTTACTCAAACACCAACAGGTACAGACCACGCCCCCCGACCACGCCCCCCCCAATCACCTCCTCCGATCACAGCCTTGCGTACTCAAACACCAGTGGGTACAGACCATGCCCAGCATCAATCTTACAATGCTGCATGGCCACACCCTTTCAATCATAACGTCCAATCACAACCATGCATGGTTTAGGATCACGCCCATTGAAAGTGAGGACTCAAAAGCTTACTGTAGGTTCATATAGTAATAATACAGTAATAATATATTGTATTACATATTCATTCATATTCACACATTTTCATTCAGTCAGTACTTTGATTTGAGACCTTCTGGGAAAACCAAGCTGTTGGAAGGGGGGGCAGTAGGGGGCAGCCAGACACACACTCACACACATTCACTGACTCACACACACACTCTCACACACATACACACACACACTCACTGACTCACACACGCAGTCTCACACACGCACACATGTACAGACTCTAACACACACACACACACGCACACATACACACACACACACGTACAGACTCTCACACACATACATACACTCTAACACATGCACACACACACACACACACACACACACACACACACGTACAGACTCTCACGCACAGACATGTACAGACTCTCACGCACAGACACAGACACACAGTCTCACACACACACACACACTCTCTCTCTGATGCGTGGTGTGTGGGGTCCCCAGGACCAGCTGGTGAAGGAGGACAGCGTGGAGGCGGTGGGGGAGCAGCTGAAGGTTTATCACGAGCAGTACCAGGACAAGAGCCGCGAGTACGACGTGCTGTACGAGGAGTACACCCGCACCTCACAGGTAGGCCCCCCAACCCTGCGCCTGACCCTACACCTGTGACCGTACACCTCACCACACATGCATACACACACACACACACACACACACACACACACACACACACAAACTGTGTTTGACCCTGCCCCTGTGACCTGTGACCTCACACACACACCACACACACACACACACACACACACACACACACACACACACACACACACACACACATAAAACATGTGTGACCCCAGCCCTGTGACCTGTGACCTTACACCTCACCACACACACATACACACACACATAAACTGTGTTTGACCCTGCCCCTGTGACCTCTCACCCTGTGACCTCTTTCCTCCTCCTTCCCCCCCCGGGTCTGCCCCCCGCCCCCCCCCAGGAGCTGCAGATGAAGCGCACGGCCATCGAGGCGTTCAACGAGACCATAAAGATCTTCCAGGAGCAGTGCGAGACGCAGGAGCGCTACAGCAAGGAATACATTGACAAGTTCAGCCGGGAGGGCAACGACAAGGAGATCCAGAGGTACTCTCCTCCTCCTCCGTGTGTGTGTGTGTGTGTGTGTGTGTGTGTGTGTGTGTGTGTGTGTGTGTGTGTGTGTGTGTGTGTGTGTGCTGTGTGTGAGTTGGAGACTGTGTGAGAGAGACTGTGTGTGTGTTGGAGTGTTACTGTGTGGGGGTGTTAGTGTGTGTGTGCATTTGCATTTGCGCGTATGTGTGTGTTTACATGTGTGCACGTGTGTGTGTGTGTGTGTGCAGGTGTGTGCTCCTGTGCTTGTGTGTGTGTGTGTCTGTGCGCACGAGTGTGTATGTGTGTGCATGCATTTGTTAGTTTCTGTGAGTCTGTGTCTGTCTGTCTGTGTGGGTGTCTGAAAGAGTGTCTGAAAGTCTGGACTTTTGTGTGTTCATCTTTGATGATGTCAGTGTGCGTGTAATCTCTGAGTAATCGTGTGATGATGTTGGATGCATGTGCATTTTGGATCAGTACAAAAGCCTCACATCAGTGTGTGTCTCCCTGCAGAATCCAGAGTAACTCAGAGAAGCTGAAGTCTCGGGTGACGGAGATCCACGACAGCAAGCGGAGGCTGGAGCAGGACCTGAAGGAGCAGGCCACGGAGAACCGCGACATCGACAAGCGCATGAACAGCCTGAAGCCTGACCTCATGCAGCTCCGCAAGATCCGAGAGCAGTACCTGGTGTACGCAACGCCCACCTGCGCACTTACCTACGCCCACATACGCACTGAGTGCACACCTTCCCACTTACCTGTGTGCACACCTTCGCACTTACCTGTGTGCACACCTACGCCCACATACGCCCAACTACACACTCTGCACACCTGCGCACTTACCTGTGTGCACACCTACGCACTTAAATACGCCCACCTACGCACTGTGCACACCTACGCACTTACCTGTGTGCACACCTACTGCAGATTGCACAAAGTGGAGTGTTGATTGTGTTGCATGATGGGAGATGTGGTTCTCTGTGGTCCTGTGCAGGTGGCTCACACAGAAGGGCACGAGACAGAGGAAGATCAATGAGTGGCTGGGCATCAAGAATGAAGCTGAAGAGTGAGTGTTGGGTTTTATTTTACTGTGGGAGTGGGTGTAGGGGTTTATCTTTACTGTGGGAGTGGGTGTAGGGGTTTATCTTTACTGTGGGAGTGGGTGTAGGGGTTTAGTTTACTGTGGGAGTGGGTTTAGGGGTTTAACTTTACTGTGGGAGTGGGTGTAGGGGTTTATCTTTACTGTGAGAGTGGGTGTAGGGGTTTAGTTCACTGTGGGAGTGAGTGTTTAAACATACTGCAGATTGCACAAACTAGTCAGACTGGTCTATAGGGCTGTAACATCCATCTCTTCCTAGTGCATTCTCTCTCATACATTTTGTGTGCCTCTCCCCATCTCCCTCCCTCCCTAGTTCAAGTTCAAACTGTATTGGCATGACAACGCACACTTATGCCAAAGTGAAACAGAAAAAAACCTAAATAGAACAAGGGAATAACAGGTAAGAATAAAGATGTATTTACATCGTCTCTCTCTCCTCCCCAGCCTATACTCTCTGATGGACGAGGATGAGGAGGAGACTCTTTCTCACCACGACGAGCTCACCTGGTACGTGGGCAACATCAAACGCGGACAGGCCGAGGAGCTGCTGAGGGGCAAGTGCGACGGGACCTTCCTCATCCGCGACAGCCAATCACAGAAGGGCTCCTTCGCCTGCTCCGTGGTGTGAGTGTCACCTGAGGCCGTAAATCACTGATCCACACTCACTGTGCCGATGTGCCGCTCCGTGCTCCCTCTGCCCGCCACACTGTCACACTGCGTTACATTGCAGCTTTTATCCAAAGCGACTTACAGAAGGTGCGCTTAATTTAAGTATGTATAAAAAAGTTTTTTTTTAAAACACAAAGCACTGGAGCTTCCAGGAGGCTACAGCACAGGTTCAGCAGACTCTGAACATCCAGTGTTAAGCATGCAGAGCTGAATGTTAGTCCAGTCAGTTGATGCATGTTCTGTTCTGTGCGGTTCAGAAATGTACATGTAGACAGGCTTTGCCCACCCCTTAGTTTTGAAGCCTTGTGTGCAATATAAACAAACTCAACCTGGAGAGAAAGTTAATCAAACCTGATTCATTGATCCTGGCTCTTTCTTTCTTTCTTTCTCTCTTTCTCTCTCTCTCTCTCTTTTTCTCTCTTTCTCTCTCCCTCCCTCCCTCCCTCTCCCTCCTCCTCTCCCTCTCTCTCTCTCCTCCTCCTCTTCTCCCTCTCCCTCCCTCTCTCCCTCCTCTCTCTCCCTCCCTCCCTCCTCCCTCCTCCTCTCCCTCTCTCCCTCCTCCTCCTCTCCCTTACTGTCCTCTCCCTCCTCCTCCTCTCCCTCTCTCCCTCCTCCTCCTCCTCCTCCTCCTCTCCCTCCCTCCTCCCCCTCCTCCCTCCCTCCCTTCCTCCCTCTCTCTCCCTCCCTCTCCCTCCCTCCCTCCCTCCTCCTCCTCCCCCCCCTCCCTCTTCCCCCTCCTCTCCCTCCCTCCTCCCTCCCTCCCTCCCTCTCCCCCTCTCCCTCCCTCCCTCCTCTCCCTCCTCCCTCCCTCCCTCTCCTCCTCCCTCCCTCTTCCCCCCCCCCCCCTCTCTCTCTCTCTCTCTCTCTCCCTGTTCTGCAGTGTGGAGGGGGAGGTGAAGCACTGTGTGATCTATAAGACTGTGACGGGCTTACGGCTTCGCGGAGCCCTACAACCTGTACGGCTCTCTGATGGACCTGGTGCTGCATTACCGCCACACGTCCCTCCTGCAGCACAACGACACGCTGAATGTAACGCTGGCCTGCCCCGTGCTCAGCCAGCACCACAGATGAGCGCCACCGGGCCTGAGCGACAACGAAGACTGCGCACACGCACACATACAGACACGCACACACACGCACCAAAAAACTACAGTACCCATGAGCCTCTGCATTCAAAAACAAATAAGCACATGCATTTCAGAACTACAGGCCTAAACTGAAGATGGAGAAGTTAGAAGTGTAGCCCTTTGGTGATTTGTTTTTCTACAAAAACCTCCTTTACACTCCTGTCAAGGACAAATAAAGGCCACAGGAAATCCACCAATGGGGGACTTCTACTTGAGTCCTAAAGTGTTAAACTACCCCCCCCCCCCACCCCCTCCATATTTTTATACATGAAGAAGCAAATGGGGGAGCCCTGGCCTGGAGCCCCAGGGTAAGAAGCAGTCAGGCAGGTGGTCGCCCAGGAGGGGGGGGGGGTGTACCAGGGGGTTAGGGAAACCCCGTGGATTAGAAAGGGTTTGTTTTCCTCGGCCTTAGATTCTTTAAAAGCCTGCTGCTTAGAGCCTTAACACAACCCAGTGTCCACTGTGTAGAAGAAGCCCCTCTCTCTCTCGAGAGAGGGACGGACTGAAGACTAAGACAGATTTAGACATATCTTTCCTTGTTTGTTCTTTTCATGCCATGAAGCTGCTGTGGATCATTTTAACTCTTTTTCCCTTCTTCTTCTTTTCATACTGTTTGGTGGACTGGAACTCTTTTTGAGATGTTCTTTTTGAGATCCTCTTTTTGAGATCCAGTAGATCCATTCCTGTGAGAGGGTGTGAAGAGGATGGCTGTGCCAACTATTGAGAAGGGAAAGCGATATCTCGTTTTTTGGGATCTTTGGTGGGGTGGAAGCCGTGGGGTGTGGTGTGGTGTGTAGGTGTGTGGGGGGTGGGAGCGGGGGTGTATTGATGGCAGGGGGGTTCCTCTGACAGTTTTTGGGCGCCTCGCCTGTGAAGGTCAAGTGTCTGAACAAGAAGACCTCTCTGATTTTACTGCGAGTAAGCCTGTATCCATGGAGACGGAGACGAGCACGGTTATGATTTCTCTCTTCTTGCACGCGAGCAGACCAGTGCCCGCGCCGAGCTGCAGCTGAACGGCAGGACGGCACAGACGACGCTTTCCTTTTGACCCTTCGACCTTTGACCTTTGCTCTCCGACCCTGAAAAGCCGAAGTCGCGCGAGATGTGATTCGCCGGCCGGCTGGCTTTGGGATTGCTTCTTGCACTTCTGCTTCCTCTTGTAGGTGACTCTTGTTTCGTTCTGTTGACACGAGCTGATTTCACTGAGCTGTAGAGTGTAGCTGTAAAAGAAGAACGGTCACTCCGTGCAGCAGGAAGGCCATTTGACTGGCAGGTGGAGTCCGATTGGCCGAAATGGGAATTTGCAGGTGACCCGAAGGTTTTGTTTCTTCTTTCTGTTCCCGTGGAAACCTGCTGCATGGGGTCAGGCTGGTGACCTGTAGCACAAAAAAAAACTGCTCCTCTCCTCCTCCTGTACGTGGGTGCAGTGGTGTAAGATCTCTTTAAAAACAAAACCATTAAAAAAAAAAAGTAGAAAACTTTTTTAAAAATGTAAAAAAAAACAAAAAACAAGAACCAGAGAAAGCATGGAAATTATCCTTTTATTATATAAGCACTTACTATCAGTACTGTTAACGGTGTACGTATATGTCGTATATGCACACATATAGTTACGGATATATATATATTTATATATATATGCATATATATATTTACAAAGAAATTAACAAACCCCTCAGCATCTGTGTTTGAGGTATTGTCTCTGTATTTTTGTTTTTAATTTGCGTAGCAGAATTTACTGTTGTAAAAACAAAGCGACTTGCAAAGCCACTTCTCCAAATACAAGAGCTGTGCCATAGGTTTTAATGTTGTTTCTGTTTTGTTTTTTTTTTTTGTTTTTTTAGAGGCAGCCAATCAAAACTTGAAGCCGGGGTCATGTGATGCGCAAGATTTTTATTTTATGTTTGACTTTTTTCTTTTGAGTGAAGGAGGTGGTGGGTGGTTGAGTTTAATCCAACATCTCCGGCCTCGCGATTGGCAGTGCTTTCACGAAACGTGCGTTTTAAGAGAAGAAGAAAAAAAAGTGTCGGTGGTATATTTTTACAAAAGAAAAACCTGTCATTCATTGGGTAAAACTAAAATGGTATTCCAACGATTGATAGTGATGACAAAGAAGTGGCTTTAATAAATATGTTAGCAGAAGTTTATTGTAGTTTCACGTATATTCAGACGATCACGGTAGCTGCGACCGCGGCCCGTACGGTTTGCACTTTTTTTGGGGGGGGCTCTCTAAGCTAACGGCAGAGTTGTCCTTCTGTCCTTGGCTTCTCGGCTCTTCCGTCGTTAACCTTCAAGTTGAGTTTTCTACTGTTGTATCGCTTTTCGAGAGCGCCATCGTGGTTTAAATCATGCGCCAATTGTAACGAATTCAGACTATCACTCAGCAGAGAGAACAACTGTTACTTCTCAAAGCTGTTGTCGTCTTGGTGCTTGTGTGTGTTGCTCAGTGAGAGAGAGTCGTGCTTGTCGTGCTATGTTCTTGTGTATTTTACGGTATTCTGGTGCGTTACGATGTCCGGGGGAGGGGGGTAACGTTACTCAGTTGATAGTTTCAAGTAACAAAGTGTCTGTGTGTGTTTTTGGGTTGGCGGGCGTGTGTAGAAGAACCCGCGATGAAAGAACGATAGAGTTTATAAACCTTTTTTTTTTTTTTTTTTTATATATGTTTTTGGGCCTTAGGTCCTGGTCTTTTTATTCGTGTGAATGAGTGTAGTGTTTCTGTTTGTATTTTCACTGGGTTGGAAACCTTGGAGAAAACTGTTCGGCAGACAATATTCAGTACGACTAATGGAACTGTCAAACTGCAGTCCTTACGAAGCAACATCGCTGCACAAGTGTAATGCACTTTGTCCTGTCCTACACTTTGACAAGTGTCTTTAAAATCTCTCAAACTATATTGAAAAGAAATCATTGCAATGTAATTGAATATACAGTGGGTATACAATGTATTCACTCCCTTTGGCATTTTTCACATTTTTATTTGACTTCATGGGATCAAAATCGATTTAGTTGGGATTTATTGCCACTGATCAACACAAAATACTGTTAAGGTCAAGTGAAAAAACAACTCTAAAGCTTTTTCTGAATTACAAATAAAAAACAGACAACAATTTATTACGTAAGCATTCACCCCTCTTGAAGGTAGAAGCACCTTTAGCTGAAGTTACAACTGCGAGTCTGTTTGAGTAAGTCTATCAGATTTGCACATCTGGACATTGCCATTTTTGCCCAGTTTTTACAAAATTGCTCGAGCTCCATCAGGTTGGATGGGGACCAGTGGTGAACAGCAATTTTCAAATCTTTCCACAGATTCTTAATGGGATTGATGTCTGGGCTTTGACTGGGCCACTTTTTTTGAAACTACTGCAAAGTGGCTTTTGCTGAATGCTGGCTCATTGTCCTGCTGGAATATAAATCTTTTCCCAAGTCCCAGGTCTCTTGCAGACTGCAGCAGATTTTCCTCCAGGATTTGTCTATATCTTGCTCCATCCATTTACATTTACATTTACATTTTAGATTTGTCTTATCCAGAGCGACTCTTGCATTTCTTAACATACAATCCATTTATACAGCTGGATATTTTACTGAAGCACAATATTTCAAGGGTAAACGGCAGACGTTGCTGGGATTGAACCTGCAACCTCTGAGTTACAAGTCCAGTTCCCTAACCATTATACTACATTTTGTTTGTTGACAATATTTCTAATTGCAGAGGATAGTGTCCTGTTTCATTGGGATGATGTGCAGTGCTAGGCCTGCTCCAAACATAGCACCTAATGTTGACACCAAAAAGTTCAATCTTGGTCTCAACCAGAGAATCTTCCTCCATTTGGTTTGAGAGTCCCACATGCCTTCTGGCAAACTCGAGGCGAGATTTCATGTGAGTGCCCTTGCACGGATGCTCAGTTTAGGAGGACAGCCTGGTCTAGGCAAATTCACAGTTGTGCCATATTCCCTCCATTTCTTTATGATGGACTTAACGGTGCTCTGGGGGATAATGAAAGTCTTTGAAATCTTCTTATGTCTTTCCCCTGATTGGTGCTTTTGAAAAACCTTTTCTCGGATTTGCTTTGAGTGTTCTTTGGCATTCATGATGAAGCTCTTGTTTGGAAATGCAGTAACCAAGTGTGGGACCTCTCACAGACAGGTGTATTTAATTTGAAACCATTTGAAACAGCTTACTTGTACACAGGGGGACTCCAATCAAATAATTGGTTGCTCCACAGTGTGTCTTATTAGCAAAAGGGGTGAAAGGTGTTTTTTAATTTGTAATTAATTAACAAAAAGCTTTAGTTGTTTCTTTAAAATGGACATTATAGAGTATTTTGTGTTGATCAGTGGCAAGAAATTCCAATGAAATCAATTTTGATTCCATGAAGTAAGAAAATGTACAAAATGTACAAAATGCCGAAGTGGGTGAATAATTTGTATACCCACTGAAATAGTGGTATTTCCTATGGTTCACGAACCACTGTACCGCTGCCAGGAGTCTGAATTTGAGTCAACATTGTGGTAAGACTTGTGATTATTTGTATTGGAAACGGAAGCTCTGAGGAGCTGGTCAGGTTTTATTTTTTGTTCGTTCATTTTGGTCTGGATAACGCCCCAGACTTGGACGCGAGCGGTTTGGAACGCATCTTGGTATACGGAGGAGTATAAATGAAAGAGAAACTCAAACTGGTGACGTAAAAGTGATATAGACCAATTGCAGCTTAGTTTCCTGTTTTGGTCTCATTAAGTGTCGAAAAGGAATATCTGGAGGTGTGGGTACGCCTCCGTGTTTTTGGAGGTTTTTTTAAGATAGGCTTGATTTTCTAAACCTTTGTATTGATTAATAGCTAAGGTACAGATTTAGAAGGAAGCTGTGACACGTCTGTGTGAAACAATTGGTTGTAACAAACAAAAGAGGAAATATTTTAGTCCATTTGAATTTGGCTTTTTTTTTTTTTTTTAAGCTATTTGTGTGTCTCTTCTATTTGTTCGTTTGTTCGTGTGGTGTTTGTCCATCGTAACCATTTTATGAGATAAGCTAGCTTGAGCGTTTTTGTTTGTTTTCTTCCATACATCAAGAATACGTATGTCTTCGAACTCTAATTAACCAAATAGGAAAAGTACTGTGTTTGAAAGCGAATCTGTCAGTCCATTTCATTAGGTGATTTAGATATATTTAGAGGTTGTTTTTTTTTAAAGTGTGTTTTTTCAATTTGTCTTTTAATTTCTTTTGTTTTTCTGTTTGTTTCTTTTTATCATTTTGGTTTTCGTTTTTTCTTGCTTTAACCCGAAATTAACCCGTTTCCACGACATGTAGCGGCGCTGTACTCGCGGTATTTGTCTCTGGGGCGCCCGGCTGGCCAATTCACGTGTGCCAGCCCTCAGAAATAAATCGTTTGTAATGGCTTTTTGCTTAATGATGTAGGCTATTTGATGTGTAATGAAAATGTGAGATCTTGGAAGTACACGTCAAAGCAAATATTCGACAACCGCCCATTTTCGCACCCACTCCACATGTTCGGTTTTGCACACGTGGTGCCAGCTCCATTTCCGCGCTGCTGAGCAACCGTCTGCCCTCGCGCTACCCTGTCTAGACCGACAGACCGTTTGGCAGCGGGACTGAGTTTCTAGCAATGGAGCGCGCTTGCGCAGTGAGGAATTCAATTCGATTTGCAGTAAGAAAAAAAAACCTCACTTAAACCCCGTATTTAGGCCTATGTTAGCGCCTGGAAGGACGTCAATAAATAGTCATTTGCCCTGGATGAATACAGAGGGGGAAAGCCGCCATGATTAAAAGTTTTTTAAAAATTGGTCCTTTTGAGCGGCAATATCTTAGTTCCCAGAACACGTTAGTCGGTCGAATTTCCCTTCCAATATTAATGACACTTGGTTTCATCTTTTGCCCCTGTCAGATCTCATCGTCGTGTTTATTATGTTGACAACATGTACACAAAGTAATAATATATATATTTGCAGCTGTGACGAATACCGCGGAGTATATTTGTCCTATAACCGGTAGGCTACTCTATATAAATACCCCTCCACCCACAAACATGCAGTCAGCGAGCGGAGTGCAATTCAACGTGGAGATGGGCCGCCGTTTGCAGCCCAGTACGATTCTATTGGGTCTGGTGTGTGCACAATCGTCATGTATTTAAGATCTTTTTATTTTTTATTTTTCTTCCTATCCAGTCTGCCGTCAGATTTTAGCAGTTTCTTTCCTTCAGAGTACAGCTCGTTTCAGTGTCGTGTTTGTCTCAGACTGGTATTCACTTTTGTAAGGTACTTTAAAGAAATAAAGCAACGATTAAAATCAAAAGAGGCATGTCTTTTTTTTGCACATAACTTTGCGTAACGTTTAGGCGCCTTGCTGGGAATTGGTTTATATAGGATTCGTATTTCGACTCGGAAGAAAATAAGTGGGTCAGTTTCCTTTTGAAAAGGTATTTGTCCCGTCAGAGTCGGCTCTGGCCGGGAGTGCCACCAGGGGGCGGCGATTGACAGTCCGCCCCAGGGAGGGGGGAGGGAAGCCGACATGACGTTCGCTGCGCTTGAGAGTGGCCCTGTACTACCAGGTTACGGTCGACGGCTTGGTGAGTGCCGTCTCGGAGGAGACGTTACTACATAATTTTAACATTTTAAGCATTTAGCAGACGCTCTTATCCAGAGCGACTTACAAGATGTGCATAAATACATGGTAGGAACAATCATAGTTCTCGCAAGAGATCAGTGCAGTAATACAGCGATAGACATCATTGCAGGCATCCGCGTACCGCACCTGTAACACTGGGAAGGAAAAGGTTATTTAAAAAAATAAATAATAATAATTAATGGAGTAAGCAGGGGTATAGTGTTGAACAAGTAGGCAGTGGTGGTGACAATCAACTAGATGGACAGAGTTCAGTGGTAGTGGAGTCTGAAAAGGTGGGGTTTGAGTCTCTTGCAGAAGATCGCAAGTGAGCGACTACAGGTCGCAGGACTACGGCAGCGAACTCACATTACTGGGGGGGATTGGGATAAAATAGCGGCTACTAAATTGGGAGAAAATTGTATAAAATCAGAAACAAAATCTTTAGAAAAGGTATTTGTCGTGGTTTATCGGTAATGTATTTATGTGCAAATATATAGCGCCATCTTGTGGTTGAAGTTCGCCGAAATCGTTTGACAATCGTTTGACGGTCCTGGATACTGGGTGTGCAGGCTTTTGTTCCAGCCCTTCACTAACACACCTGATTTGAACATTCATTGCCTTGACGAGCAGTTGATTAGTGGAATCAGGTGTGTTAGTGAAGGGCTGGAACAAAAGCCTGCACACCCAGTAGCTCTCCAGGACCGAACTTGGGCACCCCTGCTGTAGATGTACGGTGTTTCCAGCAATACATGCTGAACGTGCTGCCTGGGTTTTAGTCGCACTTTCAAAGTGAAATATTGCAGTCCTGTGTGTGATACCATGTTATTTCATAATGTTCTCACGAACTCTTTTTCCACATGTCTCATTTATAAATTGCAGAAACAAAATGTCTATCAGAAGAAACATGAGAATGACAAACAAAACACTTCTGTGGCTGTGCTTTAGACTCTGCAGCCATTGTGTTTTGCAACATTTGTCGGTTCCATATGCACGTGAGAGCATTTCATGTTGCACATTAACACCAACAGTATGATGTGTGCAATTCTATTGTATCCCTGAACAACGCTATAAAATCATTTAAGTTAAAAAGTTATTTAGCATTACAGCCCATTACTAGGCTACTTCATTCCTGTATGTAAAAACGTATATGATCATTATTGCAGTCGTGGTTAGAAACCTAACTGCATCAGCCTGACTCTGGTCGGGAGCCGCTATGGGGGGGTGTGGGGGGGGGGGAGAGTCGGCACTGGCTTGCTGAGGAGCAGTAGGGCGTTCCTAAAGAGCAGGTGGGTGAAGTTCTTGTAGGCAGTGGGCTTGTAAGGGGAGGGCGAATCTAAATAAATACAGGGTTCATTTAGCTACTAAATTGGGAGAAAAAGCAAATTTAAATGATAAAAATAATATCAGACAACAATACAGCCAAATGAATCAGAGTGACTAACCTAGACTATTGCATAGTGTATCAATATAATGAGTTCAACCCACCAACCAATTAATTCCATATTAAATTAAATTAAATCTTATTATGGACATGCTGTACTTCAGCTATGATATTGTCTCCAACATTATAATCTCCTTGGTTACAATTGTGGTCAGGTTTTCAAGTTTTCAAAATCAACTGCCAGTTTGGTTGCTGGGTAAGGTTAGGAAATGGAGGAAATTGTGTTTTTAAAATGCTTTAATAAATGAAATGGTACTGTGATTTTATACAATCCAATTTTGTAAGCAAAATGGGACAATATCTTATAGGACTATGGTAAAATGGTAAGACTATAAGTTATCAAAATAAGGTTGAAATGCTCCAAAGCAAAATGTGTTCAACTTTTTTGGTGAGGAAAATGTAACACGAAACCGATTAACCATATGTAATCTTGACAGAGGAGAGTATAGTAGTAGTAATCTTGGCACCGTTCACATGTCCCCAGACAGTAAGCGCTCTGCCTTTGAATATTTGTGTGGATTTGCTCATCGTGCCAGAACAAGAGGACGTTTTGTAGCCGATGGCATTCGTGGTAGCTTAACCCTTATCAAATATTTTTGAATGACTGGAGGAAGCAGCCCTAGAAAGGAGCTAGAGATCGGAACTCGACTCACTGACAGAGTGGCTCCTTTGGCAACATATTATAGGATTAACAGGTAACTCCTTACACCAGTGTTGCAGCTGCAGCCACTGAGAAATGTGTCCTAGCTGTTTTTGTTGTTATTGCCTGACGGTTTTCTTGTCTGTAAAAACACGCACACGCACACGCACGCAACGCACACACACACACACACACACACACACACACACACACACACACACACACACACACACACACACACACACACACACACACACACACACACACAAACAAACACATAGGCTATGTAGCGGATGGGCTCACATGAGCACCCGCTGCAGAGTGACGTGGATAAGAGTGCGATTAGTTCCCGGAGTTAGGGACTTGAGTCTTTAGCTCGGCGAGCTTAATCGCTCTCTTTGTCGCGTCGGAGATCCCCTCGGTTCGAAACTCGCTGTGGGCAGAACCAACACCGTCACACACACACACACACGCAGCGCAGTCATTATAACCAACAGCTGAACCCTTAAGAACTCCCGTGATTTGCCAGCTATTTTGCACCACTGCGGTTATTGTAAAAGAGAAGTATCTTTTTGACCCAGTACGCATGCCTCTCAAAATCACAAGGTGGCATTGCAAAACAGTAAAAGCTGTTACAGAACCTTTCGAATAGCGCGATAGCCCCTCCCCGCCAACAGCTGGTTCTTGTCTTAATTAAATCTTAGCAAATTACAATATCACTGTCAGATTAGGCTACTAGCATGGACAACACAGAGTGAAATTACAATGCAGATACTTCGTTTTGTACGACCGCTATTAGTTCGCTATGGGTTACTAAACACTAAAAATTGAACTAAAGTTCCCATTGGTCAGAATAAAATTAAGTGTAACTGGTTGCCAAGTCAATTAAATTAAGAGAGACGACATTCTGAGCTAGATAATTTCCCTTGTCGTTGTTGCCTTATTTGCATATTAGGGCGCTTAAAAGAAAATGAACATTTACATTTACATTTTAGGCATTTAGCAGACGCTCTTATCCAGAACGACTTACACAGTTTACATTTCTTTACAATCCATTTATACAGCTGGATATTTCACTGAAGCAATTCAGGTTAAGTACCTTGCTCAAGGGTACAACAGCAGTGCTGTGCTGGGAATTGAACCTGCAACATCTGAGTTACAAGCCCAGCTCCCTAACCATTACACTACACTGCCAGCCACTAGTGTAGATAAATTATAAGGTTTGACATTTGAAAAGACATAGGCCTATATGACCAATTGTGGTAACCAGGGGTAGTTTGAAATAGCAAAGAAACGTTTAACTTCTTTCCCATGTTACATGGTAGCCTATTGTATAGGCCTACAGTTTAGAGGAGAGATCTTGTGAGGTAACCATCGATCTATTGTTTCAGCCACTTTAGTGTATGTTGGAACCTGGGACGTGATGGGGTTCGTGGACCGCCCGGGGAAGTGTCGTCAAATGGAATACATAAGCTATTGTCCTTTTCAGGAGTATTTGTTTATATGTTAATATTTCATAAATTGCAGACATCGCTAAGCATGATTTCGTTGGGCTGGCCTGTCGGAGACCGCGGTTCAAGTGTTGTTCTCTGTCATTTCAACTCCACGCGTTACACGAGTGTGTGTGACATTGCGTTTCAAGCTAAATGAACTATTTTCTCCCGTCACAGAAACAAATGACTGCTCGTGACTATTTTTATGTCTGACACACGCCAGACTCGTGATTGTGTGTGTCGGTCGAAGAGAAAAGAGCAAGAGGAAAAAGCTGAAGTTGCACCACCGCCTGTCTTTATGGGAGGTGAGTGCCGGGTGTCGGTTTCCGCGGTCACGTGGTAACGATCCAGAAGTTAAATAGTGTTATGCACTTTGAAAGAATCACTCATAACTCTCCGCACTGTGTGATAAACGCAGCCTCTGAACAAGGAGGGCAACTTTGCATTACTGTAGAGGTAAACATGAGGGTGGCCGTGATTGTATGTCTTATTCTCTGCTTACACGTAGATAATTGTAACTCAAAACCATCTTGCGGATACCCGCTGTCCGAGTGGTGTACGACTCAGGAGATCGCCAGAGAATGTGGGGTAAGTTTTGACAATACCCGGGTATTATGTTAATCTGAAAATAAAGCGCGTTGTTTTAAGTGATATTATTTAAACGAATAGAGCGAGTGGCGGTATTGTTTACACAGACTAAACCCCCCGCCGACAATCGTACAAAATCAGGGGTTTTCGTCAGCTTTTGGTAGGTTATTATGACTTCTGAGAACAATGCACTAACTTTTATTTGTATTTATTTTTCTATTGTCTAACATGGAATTGTCCTGTGCGTTGAGTGCCCGTTCCAAAATCAAATATTCCTTTCACTTTCAAGAGCTTGTATACAAAGTCGTTTTAAACCCGGCGTCTCGGCTTGGCAGTGACAAGGAAACTCGATTTCTTCTTCCTCTTTTGTTCTGATTTTTTTATATATATCGGTATCTCTTGGAGAATGGCCGTGTTCCGTCTGACGTCGCGTTTCCTCCGCGCGATAGGTTGAGGAGCACTGCCTGCAGCGGAACGCCACCAGACCGAGCCGCGCCGAGCCCTTGGTGGATGTAGGTCTGTACTATGAGAGCCTGTGTCCCGGATGTAGGCAATTCCTGACGCAACAGCTGTTCCCCACCTGGATCATGCTGCGGGACATCATGGACGTCCAGCTCGTGCCATACGGGAACGCTCAAGTAAGCCATATAGTATGTGTGTGTATGAACGCATGCATGCATGCATCAAGGACACTTATTGTCTGTACGTGAAAGGATACCTTTTCATTTTGGTCTTGTTCTTTCTGCAGGAGTCATTTGACGGGAAGAAGTATCATTTCACCTGCCAGCATGGCGAGGATGAATGTTTGGGGAATATGATAGAGGTAAGAGGTGTAGGTGTGTGTGTGTGCGTGTTTGCTCTTGTTCTGAGGTTTCAAAGCACCAGGGCCGGTATTCAACAAGCGTCTCAGAGTATGAACGCTGATCTAGGACCAGTTTTGCTTTTTAGCTCATAATAGATGATGGTTAGGGTATGGGCAGGGGAAAACCTGATCCTGGATCAGCACTCTTACTCAGAGATGCTTTATGAATACAGGCCCTGATCCTAGTTCACACTCTGAAACGTATATATTACTACATTTAAAACCCTCGTAACACAAGAAAAGAGGTCATAGTTTATCCCAGTCATCATTGTTGTTTTGTTCATTGTCAATAACAGTCTGACCCTCTCTCTCACCCCTTTCTCTTCCTCAGACTTGCGTTTTGAACCTGGCGGCCAGCACCGCGTATCAGATCATCTACTGCATGGAGTCGTCGTTTGACGTGCTGAAAGCAGCCCAGCTGGTAACCGCCGTCGCGTGGCTCAAAACCCACGATCGCAATTCAACAGTTGAGCCATTGATGATTTGGAGCAGATTAACACCCTTGTGATATGTTAGAAAGGTGTTTCTGTCCCGTGTGTTCGCGGGTCAATTTTGACCCATGATTTATCTCAGTCCAAAACACTCAAAAACAATGACTGTCATCCAATATTGTTTTTACTACATCATAACTAACTTATTATGCATTCATAACCATACAATCCTGTTGTAATTTTATTTTATGGCCCCAAGGCCCCAAGACACATTATTGCAATGCACTGCTGGGTCTTCCCGGACCTGAACACCAAAGCATACACTTTGACCTTCAGAATTGTCTAAAATGGTCAAAATCTGTTTTGTAGTGTTTATATAGCTGTTGTGGAGGATATCATGAAGCCTTGTTCCAAAAAACAACTAGATGGTAGTTATTATATAATTTTTAACTTGAAAAGGGTTACGGCAGACCCTAACATAACACAAGGGTTAGGGTGCTCAAATCTGGTCCTAGGGTTTTATTAGATTTTTAATAAATATATAGGGCGGCACGGTGGTGCAGTGGATAGCACTGTCGCCTCACAGCAAGAAGGTCTCGGGTTCGAATCCAGGCCGGGGGCCTTTCTGTGCGGAGTTTGCATGTTCTCCCTGTGTCCGCGTGGGTTTCCTCCGGGTACTCCGGTTTCTTCCCACAGTCCAAAGACATGCACGTTAGGCTAATTGGAGAGTCTAAATTGCCCGTAGGTATGAGTGTGTGAGTGAATGGTGTGTGTGCCCTGCGATGGATTGGCGACCTGTCCAGGGTGTATTCCTGCCTTTCGCCCGGAACGCATGCTGGGATAGGCTCCAGCCCCCCCCCCGCGACCCTGACCAGGAATAAGCGGCTTAGACAATGGATGGATGGATGGATGGAATAAATATATAACCGGCGCATTAAGAACCAGGCAAGGACGATGAACTAGTTTATCAATCACGACGGTGATTAGTGGAATGAGGCGGTTAAGTGCTTGGCTGGAATAGCAGCCTGCAGGTACCTCGTCCCCCTGAGGGCCCCAACGATCTAGAGGAACAGAAAAAAGTGACAGCGTCTCGTGACAGTCTACTGTCTTTACAAGGGGTGGTATATGGGCAATTGTATTGTCACGCACCAGGGGAGAACATGGCATTGAAGTGTAATCCAAACGATATAAGAAAATGGACTTTGCACCATATAGAAAAAAATTAACAAGATGGTTGATGCAAATCAAGATGCAAAAGAATTGCAGCGTGTGTGTGTGTGTGTGTGTGTGTGTGTGTGTAGGCAGGCAGGGTACATTTGAATAACTGAAGGGATATGAGATTGATCTCAGTCTGTCCCTGAAAACCGTTCCAGCTGGTTAAAGGTTTGTGATGACAGCAGATGGAGTGGCTCATTAGAGTTTTTCTTTCCTCTCCTCCATCTCGGGAGTTTAGAGTCTGTAAAACAATCCACAGTCTGGAATGTAGTTTAAAACAATCCTCCATAATAACAAGTCATCAAACTCCAGCTGTATACTTAATGCTTAAAATTCTGTCTCCGCCACTCAATGTTCCACCACTTGAGAAAAACGATTTTATCATTCCATTACTGTTCTATTACGACATTATTAGTCACATGGTGATTTGAATAAACTTTATTAGTCACATGGTGATTTCACATGACAGTACACAACTAACTGATGATGTAAGCTTTCTATTTATATTTCGACCTCACAAATGACAAAAATTGAGATTTTTTTTTTTTTTTTTTTTTTTAACCAGAGGGAACAAGGTATGAGTATTTCTACAGATGAGCAACTAACATAGCAGTGATAAAGCTTAGCTCTGAAGATACAAGATCCAAGCATACAACCAAAACGTGTTGGGGTACTTTGTAAACACCTTAGCTGAATTAGGACAGAATGTAGAGTGTGCAGATTCCCTGATTAACCGTCTCTGGTACAGTCACAGATTCTATAGACTAGCCAGATGGCCAGCCATCTCCATATTCTTAACACTGAAAGTCTCTGACCTGCTGAAGCAGAAACGTTCTAATTTGGGGCGTGACCAAAGACAATAATACGAGGGGTTATGGATATTCTGCTCTTGGGCATGCCTCTTCATGAATATTCATGAATCGTAATATAGAGCACTGGAACTTATTAGAGTAAGGAAGTAGGGAGGACGAAAAGAACGCAGGAGTTGACCATCTGGTTAATATATAGAATTTGTGTTACAGTTCTGGCTTGACCCCTAAACTCTGACCTCTGACCTCTCCCAACCCCAGTGTGTGGAGCTGAATGCCCCGTCCATCAAGTGGGAGTCCATCATGGACTGTGTGAAGGGGGACCAAGGCAACAAGCTGATGCATGAGAATGCCCAAAAAACTGAGGCGCTGAATCCGCCCCACAAGTATGTGCCATGGGTGACAATCAACGGGGTAAGAGTCCTCGAACCAGCACCCCACGGCTTATTGTCCCTCTGCCACCCACACTGCAGCATCTCCCAGCCCAACATACCTAAACATCTTTCTGCTACCCACACTGTAACATCTCTCAACCCAACATGCCTAAACATCTTTCTGCCACCCACACTGCAGCATCTCCCAACCCTACATACCTAAACATCTTTCTGCTACCCACACTGCAGCATCTCCCAACCCAACATACCTAAACATCTTTCTGCTACCCACACTGCAGCATCTCCCAACCCAACATACCTAAACATCTTTCTGCTACCCACCCACACCATAGCATCTCCCAACCCAACATACCTAAACATCTTTCTGCTACCCACACTGCAGCATCTCCCAACCCAACATACCTAAACATCTTTCTGCTACCCACCCACACCGTAGTATCTCCCAACCCAACATACCTAAACATCTTTTTGCTACCCACCCACCTTTCTGCTACCCACCCACACCATAGCATCTCCCAACCCAACATACCTAAACATCTTTCTGCCACCCACACCGTAGCATCTCTCAACCCAACATACCTAAACATCTTTCTGCTACCCACCCACACCGTAGTATCTCCCAACCCAACATGCCTAAACTTCCCTCTGCCAGCCACACAAATAATTTCTCAAACAGACACGCCTGAACTACAAGCTGCATGTTTGTCACCTTGTGGGCTTCCGTCCCGCTTTATGGTTTTACAGCAACGCCATAGTTAGTCTTTTCTGCGGAAAATTAAACTTGTGCCATTGCAGGAACACACGGATGACCTTCAGAATAAAGCCATGTCATCTCTCTTCAACCTGGTCTGTAGCTTGTTTAAGGTGAGTTTCGAGGGGATGGGGGGGCAAGGAATCAGAGATGCTCCAGAACCGTGGGGAGAATTTCAGTCCTGTAACCCAGGCGATCTGATGCCAGCTGTGCATTTAAAGTTGCATCAGATATTATATACATGTTCAACTTCCAAATTACCACATTCTGTATTTACATCTATTTTGGATGAACTACCACTTTAAGCAAGAACAGGAATACATTGTTTGCGCTTTGGTCCTTCAGTCCACTAGAGGGTGCTATGTACTGTCACTATCCCACCCACAGGGACCCAAGCCACAGGGACCCAAGCCGGTTGCCTGCACTGGAGCCTCGCAGAAACTGGACAGAAGCTACTGTTGACCCAAACCGTTAGTCTCTTCCTTACAGCGCCGGCTGCTGTAAACACAGACAAGCCAAGACTTGGACTTGTTATGCATTGGGGTGAATTCTTCTTGCACTGCAAAATTCTGCTCTGTTCAACAATTACTAACTGTGGTTTCCACATCATTGTTAAACAAAAATAACCCTGTACAAATGTGGGCCTTAGACAGTATCAGAACTGAACAATTTTATTAAGTAAATGGCCTTTTTAAAAATGTGTTGTCATTTCTTTTTCACATTTATTTCTGATTTCCCCCCCCCTTTTTTTCTCCCAATTTGGTGGCAAAATTGTACCCTCTATTAAATCAATTATGCCCCCCTCCCAAAAGCTTGATGCCTGCAACTACATGACCAGCTGCTACTCTGGGAATGGCAGTGACAAACCACCTCCTTCGAGACGGAACTCGCCTAGCCGTCGACCGTGATTCCGATGCACACAGAGCTTTCTGTGCAGGCGACGAGCTCATGCCAGCTTCCCTCTCCCCTCCCCCTAGGGCGGACAGCCAATCGCTGCCCACCAGTCTTATAGTAATTATTGTGAATGGTTTCAACTAAAGTCCAAAAACAGTTTTAAAAGTATTTTTCCCATGACAATGTTTATTTTACATTGCTAGTCTACTATTTCTCTCCCTTGCTGGTGGATTTATAGAAATCTCCCCATTTTAAAATGCACAATATATGACCCCTCTCACACACACACAAAACTGCCCAGTACTTCTTTTTGATTCTCAAAATATTTGGTGCACTTTTTCACTTTTTTTTTTTTTTTCATAGACCCTGAGTAAGCCTTATTCTGGAGTGGAATATACATCCATAAATTGACCATCCCTGAGTGGCGGTTTAAATTGTTTTAAAGTTTTAAGTTTTAAGCTGACCTTCGCTCTGTTTATCTAGATTGGTGATGTGATACCGCTGTGCATATTTAGAGGGTGTGTGTGTGTGTGTGTTTGGGTGTGTGTATGTAGGTGTGTGTGTGTGTGTGGGTGGGTGCAGGCAGGGTGATAACACTGTATAAACACCATGAGATCAAAGAGATGCTTAGTCAGCTGGTTGAGCTTTACAACCAAACTCTGACTGGACGTCCTGTCAATCAGTTATGACAAATTCCAGGGGCTCCCAAACGCAGTCATAGGGGAGCCCTCCTGTGCTTGCTCGTTTTCATTGTATTGTAACAAATGTATTTCTTGTTAGACTATTGACATTGCCCCTATTTTCTGCCACTTTGGAATGTCCAATTTCTGCACGTTCTTGCTCCTCTGTCAATTCGGGAGAGAACGGACGAACACACGCTCTCCTCCAAAGCACGTGATGCCATGCCCCTGCCCTCTTCTCTCCACTGTCCACCAGTTGAGCTCAGTGGGAAACAGACATTGAGTAATTAAGACACTTTTCGTGTCTGCTGAGGGATGATTTACCCTGTTATGGCCACATTCGGTCAGAAATAGCTGTGCATGCCATGAAGAATAGATATCCCATACTCACATCCCAGGACTTCTAATCAGTCAGATCAACTAATGCTTTTTTTTTGTGTAATGTACAATATGAAAAATGATTCCTTTCGAAGGAGGTTACATTTTTAAATGAATTAAATGACAGACTGACTGGGGTTCGCCATCACAAACAAGTGAAATAAAGCAGCGAAACAGTAGGCTATGCTTGGCAATCAAAACTTCCTGTGAACTACAGCTCCCAGAGTATCTTTTGTTCACTTCCGGTTGTTTCACAAATATCGGGTATCATTCAAGGACGATGAAGGCGCACGATGCAACTTGTGTTTTTTTACACTTTCACGTAGCTAGTTTACTTGAAAGCTAACACAATGGTCGTGGTTGTTCGCGAGCCCACTGTGTTGGCGACACTTAATTTTGGAGCTTGAAAATGAATCGTGTTAGGTAGTTAATAATTAAGCTCCTGTTAAACAGCGTTAGCGAGTCAGATCCGATGGCTAAAGCAGTTCGATTGAGTATATGATGCTGATGCCCTTCCATTTGCGTCAGGATTCCTGTTTGGCCCGGCCTGCTCCCTGTTGGAGCAAATTCCAACTGCCTTTAGTGAGATAACGACGTCAGGCTCGGCGGCGCGCAATGTTGACACCCTCGGAACCGTTGCTGTGTGTGTGTGTGACCCGAGCCGCGTGACGTTCACATTGCATCACGTTAGACAGCGAGCAGGACGCTTCTGGAGCAGCGTTAGCTATTCACTATTGACATTGAGTTAGCTAGTTGGCTGCTTACTACCATTTCGAGGAACAATTGTGTTAGGTCTTTAGGTTGGTCTTTCTACAGCAGCGAACGAACCACGAGCAACTATGATTCATGCCGGCGTGATGTCACTAGCTAGCTAGCTAGCTAGCTATAACGAGCCGGCAAACGAAATAGTCGCTCTCCGTGCCTTGTAAACTAACTTGGCTCAATGAGTTTGTAGTTCTGAGCAACCGGTGGTCCATCGCATTTCCCTGTGAATACAAAGATATCCGTGCAGTAAGCGCTACGTGTCAAGCCGCTTTGCGTCGAAAGCAAAACTATCAAACTCGTAGTTTCAATTTGAGTGCAAACCGGTGTTGGCTACGAATGGTTCATTTGACTGCGCCAACAGTGGGATAGTCACTTCGCCAGCAACATGATTACGGCTTTGGGTAAGGAGTTTCTTCTCCGGATAGCGGGCTGTTGGAAGCCGTTGTTCAAAGGCAGGTTTCTGATAATAACGAACACGGTTAGCTGTGGAGGCATGCTGGCTGCCGGCGACGTCATCCAACAGACCCGAGAGAAACGAAAGATTCCGGAGAAAACGCACGATTGGTTCCGCACAGGTTCGTAGCTGGTTGATCGCCCGGGGTCATGTTGGGTCTGGTGACGCAGCCACAGCATAACATAACATATGCCATTTAGCAGACGCTTTTATCCAAAGCGACTTACAGTAGTGAATGCATACATTTTTCAGTATATGTGGCCCCAGTGGGGATTGAACCCACAACCTAAGCGTTGCCAACGCCATGCTCTACCAACTGAGCCACAGTGAACCACATGCACTACAAAGAAACTACAGCATTCAAATTACTAATTGAGAGGTCATTGATAACGGTGCCTTTCACCCAGAACAAAGCCAGCGCATGAGTCATGGTGAATAGATTTTTTTATGGTGATGTTTTTTTTTTTTTTTTACAGTGGACGATTGCGTGCATGTGTCGTCATTGCGCAGATTATTTAGACAAGGGCTGGCAACTGTCCTGTATTAGTCCAGATGTCCCGTTTTGGGGCCCAAGTTTGGCTCGTCCCAGGACGATCCTTGTCCCGTAAGAAAATACCAGACAGACATTTAAAAAAAAGAATCCCATCATATTGTAACGGTGTAAATAATTTAAGTAGTAATGAATGTTAACTTTGCCACATCGTATGTCAAGTAAGCTTGGGGGCTGCCATTGTTATTATTTTGTGCTCAGTCTCCCATAGTTCCTTGTGTGCCAGTTCCCCATCACCCCTTGTGATGTTGGGTGGATTAGTGTTGTAACCGTGACTGTGTTTGTACATCTAAGAAGCTGTACCTTGGTGAGTGCCTCGTGGTCTTGATTCTACCCAGCGTCTATAAGCTTTCGTAGTAAAGCTGGTAGCGCGATCATGGAAAAGCAAACTTTCCTGTGTCTTCCTTCAGCAGTCGCTGTTACAATATACAGTATGTGTTCATTTACAAACATACACTCTTCGCCCTGTGTGCCCCACCTTCTGTCCCGTATTTTGGTGATAGAAAGTTGGTAACCCTACTTTAGACCCACCAGATATGCAACCTCTGCATTCCATTTGTCCTCTCATCTTCTGACCAACAGGGGTTTCCGGTCCTATATTACAGTATATAACCTACATTGGCACAGTATTGCACTCAGTCGCACCCCTTAAGATTAATTTTAAGAAGATGCACCAACTTCTAATGTTTTGGCTTCAACAAAGATAGGGAGACAGAACTTCAATGTTAAGAATACGGAGCTGAGTGTCTGGTGAGTCTAAATAATGTGTGGTGATGGCGTGCCAAGTTAAAGTGCATAATGGTTAGGGAACTGGGCTTGTAATGCAAAGGTTGCAGGTTCGATCCCAGGTGGGGCACTGCCATTGTACCCTTGAGCAAGGTACTTAACCTGAATTGCTTCAGTAAATATTCAGCTGTATAAATGGATTGTATGTAAAGAAATGTGAAACTGTAAGTCGCTCTGGATAAGAGCGTCTGCTAAATGCCTGTAATGTAATGTAATGTAATGTTTTCTTGTGGAAAAACTGCGCCCCCTGCAGGTCGAATGTTTGCTGTCGGCTGTTCCATGGGGCCCGCTCTGCACTACTGGTACCTGTGGCTCGACAACCTTTACCTTGGCAGCACTTTGAAGGTAGTGGGCAAGAAAGTTTTTCTTGACCAGCTGATTGCGTCTCCCGTCATGGGAGCCTGGTACTTCATAGGTAAGAGTTAATTGCATCATTTTTAATTAATTGTTTAATTGCATTGTCACCAGACAGTGTGCATTCCCCATGCAAAGAAATGCTGCCTGTGAGCCTAAGAATAAAGTCAAATTTTCTGAGTGACATTGAAATCTGCATTGGCTGAGCATGGTACAGATGTGAAACAATATAATAACCAGGGGTGCACATAAGTGGTACGCCAGTTAATCGTGTCCTCAAACGTTAATCGCGTCCTCAAACGTTAATCACGCCCGTCACGCCCTCAAACGTTAATCACGCCCTCAAACGTTAATTGCATTCCAAGCAAGATGACAAACTTTTGAAACATACGCAAGTTTAAGTTTGATCAGTCCATCACTGGTAAGTTAATTAACTTAATTAACTAACTAACTAAATTAGATAATTAAGTGATGATCCACCAGTGATGGACTGATCAAACTTAAACTCGCATATGTTTCAAAAGTTTGTCGTCTTGCTTGGTACGCAATTAACGTTAGAGGATGCAAATGCGTACTGGCGTACCACTTATGTGCACCCCTGATAATAGCATAATGTTTGATGATGAGAACAGGCCATTCAGCCCATCTCGAGCAGTCATCTTGCCTACTATCTAGAGCAGGGGTGGTTAACCCTGGTCCTGGAGAGCTTCAGGGTGTATGCTGCTTTTCATATTAAAGCAGTTGGTTACACAGTAAACTCACCTCACCTCAAAACTCACCTGATTTCAAGGTGAAAACAAAACCCTGGGGCTCATTCATTCAGTTCTATTGGAACAACTTGTTCGTTCTACAATTTTGCACCACTCCTCCAGACATGTTTCATGGGCACGGTGTGGGGGCAGAAACGTTGGCTTTGTTAGGTTGAGGTATAATTGGCTTTAAACGAGTTAAAAATCAGGTGTGTGTAATTGGCCACAAGTATAGAGCCGCACAGAATCGCCCTCTCAGTCGCCATACCTGCAACTGGATCAGTTCAGTCCCGTTTCCCGCTCTAAAAACATTCACGTAACGCTTTGGCCCTCTTGAGTATATCTCAGTATACCCTGCGGCTCTCCAGGACAAAGGTTGACCACTGCTGGTCTAGAGAGTGACCGACAATGTTTAAATCCTTTGTCTTGAGTAAAGATGGAGAATCTGAACACAGGAGGTTGCCGTGGTGGTGACAGTATGCAGTTTGGCTCCCTGTTGTTGATGCACGTTTGTTTGCTGCAGTGCAGTGTTTAGGGGCTGTCTTAAGAGCATGGTCTTTCCACAGGTATGGGGATGATGGAGGGCCACACCCTCTTTCACGGAATGGAGGAGTTCAAAGGAAAGTTCTGGGAGTTCTACAAGGTAAATCGCCTCAGCCTGGGGGAAAAACAAAAACAAAATAAAACGTTTATAACAGCTGTCCAGCTGTTCCTGTTATGTCTTTAATCATTTGGAATGAAATGTAAATCACTCAACTGCACCACCACCACTGTAACGTCTCTGCAAGTGGTTTAATGTTCAAAATGAATATAAACATGCAGTGAATTAAAAGCATTTGGAGAGAAGTTGTGTCATGCTGGAGCTATTTACATCTTTTGTTTCGGGATAGTTTTTCCATGTCTTTAATCATCGGACATCTGCTTCTGGGTTTGATTATTATACTGAATGGGGAGCTCATACTACTGGGCGCTTGGGACGTCCTGTTTGGGAATACCTCTTATGAGCTGTGCTGAAACTGAAGCAAGTAGACAGCTTGCTGTCCCGGTGAATTAGTAGAGTAAACTGCAGGTTAGAGCCCGCCAACCTTTTGGTTATGGTGTGTCCTGTTGCTCCACCAGCGTGCTGCAGTGGCACCACCTGGACCTGCAGAACTGTGTGACAAAGAAACCCCCAAACCTTTGGGAAGCACTAATCTAACAGAGATCTGGACACAGCATGAACATTGTACATTACATTACATTACAGGCATTTAGCAGACGCTCTTATCCAGAGCGACTTACAGTTTACATTTCTTTACATACAATCCATTTATACATTTGGATATTTACTGAAGCAATTCAGGTTAAGTACCTTGCTCAAGGGTACAACAGCAGTGTCTCCACCTGGGGATTGAACCTGCAACCTTAATGTTACAAGCCCAGCTCCCTAACCATTATACCACACTGCCTGCCACATTGTCAGGCTTGTGTGGATCTTTCAGCCAGATGTAATGTTTGTTTATTTGTTTGTTTGTTTGTGTGTGTGTGTACGTAGGCTGACTGGTGCGTGTGGCCTGCAGCCCAGATGATCAACTTCTACTTCCTGCCGCCCAAGTTCCGAGTGCTGTATGTAAATATGATCACCTTGGGCTGGGACACCTACCTGTCCTACCTCAAACACCGCGTGAGTACCCGTTTCACCTGCACAAATGCACCTTGGACCGCACAGTATCACCTCCAGCAGCTTGGTTGCCAAGAGAGTTAAAGAATTATCTACTAATATACTATTTAACTTTTATCCAAAGCATTATAGCAATGCTTACATTTTCAACAACAAAAGAACCAAACCTAAGCGTTGCCAACGCTGTGCTCTACCTACTGAGCCACACAGAACCATAATAATAAAGAATTATCTACTTGCTATAACTGCATTATAGCATGCTTACATTAACAATAAAAGAACCAAATACTTGGGCGTCGCGGGTGGTGTAACGGTAAGAGTGTCCTACTGGGACGCAAGCTGCCCACTGCAGTCGTGGTTCGAAGTGCGACTGTCAGTCCGGCCATGAGTGCCACTAGGGGGCAGCAACTGGCTGTCCGTCCCAGAGGGAGGGGGGGGAAGGAGAGCCAGCATGAGCTCGCCAAGGAGCGGTAAGGCGATTTGATAAACATAGTTGGGCGAGTCCAGTCTCGGAAGGAGGCGGATCATTGCCTCGAGGTATTAGCTTGTCCCGTGGAGGCAGGCGGCGAGTTGGTGGGGGAGGGTAAATCGAAAGAAATAGAGGGCAATAAATTGGGAGAAAAACTGGAAAATCTTTTTTAAATTTTTAAAGAAACAAACGTTCAGCTAGATTTCATGGGGTGTTGATTTTATTGTACAAATCTTTGCCACTCCCGTGCCTGAGAACTTACTTTTCCATTCAATCAAGCCATTTTCAAAAGTAACAATGTATGTAACTTTTGAGGGAACACAGTGATGGCAATATATGATAACTTATGGAAGTGCTGTTACCAAGACCCCAGTGCTCTTCATTAAAGTCACTCGTAGAAGGGTAATGCATCAGAGGATGACTGGATACCAGTTGTGAACGCTAACGAAGTACATTTACTTTACTTTTACTTTTACTTATTACTGTACTTAAGTACGTTTTTAAAGTATCTGCTTACTTAAGTATTTCCATTTTTATTTTTACTTTCACTCCAGGCAAATGGGGTTACATGTAGGACCTTTTTTTAAATTATATGCTATATTGTTATATATACAACAACAACAATTCCATAAAAACCAACAATAATCAATAAAAATATATAGACAAAAAAATCATAAAAATAAATAAAGGAAATGTATTTGTGTTTTAATAATATGTGGAGTGTGCATAGTGATCAAGTTACAACACAATGGCCACTCTTGGAGAGTTCAGTACTGTAAGAGGTTGGGAGGGGCGGGGGTAAAGAGGCCTGAAAGGTCTGTGGTCCTGTGGGCCCTCAATATAACAAAAGATATTTGTTCCACTTAAGGAAAAAAATGTCCACCCTGTGTCGCAGTCGAAAGGAGAGTCTTTCATAGGCAGCTACTTTACTAAGCAGGAGGTGCCACTCCACCAAAGAGGGAACATATACTGACTTCCATTGCTGAACAGCCTCCTACCCAGCATTACTGCAGTATGACCCCAGTTTGAGTCTGAGGAAGGGACCCTTACAAAACGCCTAGGGCAAAAGGGAATCTCAAACCCTATGGCCCCCCCCCACACTCCCATGCACCAGTAACCAGAAGTATTGGGCTTTGGGGCAGCTCCACAGCACATGCACCAGAGCGCCCTCTGCAGGACATCTCCAGCAGTCTGAGTTGTCTTTTAACTTAGGCCTGTAAAGCCTTGTGGGGTCCAGTATACTCTGTTAATGATCTTTAATTGAATGAGTCTAGTCCGAATCTCCCTTGACATTTATAAGAATGTGACACCATGCTCTCTCTGATCAAATCTATTTCCCATACAGTTCTTTATGAGCCATGTTTTTATATATTCCTTCAGCAGTAATTGGTAGTAGAGAGAGACTTCATGTCCCTTGCCATATATATAGATACACTATGTAAAGGGATCTCATTGCCTGAGCCCAAACATACTTTTTAGCAAGCTGTGAATTTGTAAATGTCTCAAACTCTTGTCTTGGTGACCCAAATTCTGCCTGTGGGGCACTGGGTGACTTAATGTTACATTACATTATATTACAGGCATTTGGCAGACGCTCTTATCCAGAGCGACGTACAACAAAGTGTTAACCGTAGTCAAGAACAGTTTAGCTGAAAGCCACCGTAGTGGGAAGTACAGTTCCTAGGTGCTAGGAGCAACCACATAGTTAAACTAGGACCCTGTAGGTAAATCTGTTAGCCACAATTCAAAGGCAGCAATAAAGCAATCAATGCAGAAAATAATGCCTAAGCCTAATACAATACAGAAACAAGTAGACATGTGTAATACTAGTTAACAAAAACCGGACTACGGGGAGAGGTGCACCCTGAAGAGGTGAGTCTTCAGTCGTCGCTTGAAGGTGGCCAGGGTCTCAGCTGTTCTGACTTCCACAGGAAGGTTATACAGAGATGTTCCCATCTCTGTGTATATCCCGTCTCTGTATATATCAGAACTGTAGTCCCCTTCTTTAACCATTTTCCCCACAGAAAGGGGGATTTACCTATACGTAGTTTAGGGCTCCACCATATTACTAGAGCCTAGATTTAGAGAGGGATTGAAATGGAGGGTATGGGAGACACCTTTCCTGACCGATTGTAAATGGGGGACTTTTTACTTTTACCGGAGTAATATTATATCAGGGTATCTACTTTTACTCAAGTAAAGGGTTTGTGTACTTCGTCCACCACTGCTGGATACGGATGCAGCATTCACGCGATCAATAAACTAAACTCCCATTCAAATGTAAATTACTGATACTTTTTTATTCGGTCTTTATATAATGTTGTAATTTTGCACTGACTGGTTGGCATTTCAATTTCGTTGTACGTGTTACAATGACAAATAAAGGATCTATCTATCTATCTATCTATGTGCCTGCAGGAGACCGTGCCGAAGGAGACCGTACCGAAGGAGTTGACGGAGATTGCCGTAACGGAAGAGTCTGTGCCTGCAGCCAGCCAAGTGAAAGACAAACTCTAATGTCTTTGGACAATGGGTCGATATCACTGCCAACGGTGTCTTTCTTTCTTTGTGTTGTTTTTTTTTTTTTTTTTTTATCTATTCATTTATGTTGTCCCCTCCACTCACATACTACCTTATTTCTTTTTTCTTTTTCCGATTTTTCCCAATTTGGTAGCCAATAACTCCCGCTGTGCTTAGTTAAATCCCCTCCCTCGTAGTTCGCTGCTGTAGCCCTGTGACCGGCAGTGACAATGGCAAAGCACCGCCTCCTCCGAGACAGCACTCGTCGTGCTGTCGACTGTAATTCCGGTACCCCAGAACCACTCCTCTGCGCAGCGAACTGTGTTGGCTTCCCTCCCCCCCCCCCTCCCTGGGGCGGACAGCCAATTGTCGCCCCCGGTGGCACTCCCGGCCAGAGCCGACTCTGGCGCGACGGGGAAATCGAACCCCGGTCGCTGTGGCCAGCATCGGACGTTGAAGCCACTAGACCACGCGGGAGACCACTGCCTTGTTTCTAATATTGATCCAGTATTCCAGTGCCCCTGCCGCTTGTCTACACTCCTTTTGAATATTTATATTTGATCTGTAAATGTGTTTTTTTTAAATTCAATTAAATTAAAATTAAATTAAATAGTCTCTAGTAGGTTTGATGTTTGGTGCAGAGGTTTGAATAATCATGACAAGCTGCAACCACTCCCAGACATTCCACTCACTCCAGCCAGTGATTGCTATGAATTGTTTGCTTATATCTGTTTGTGAAAGTATACATTATTTGTATGAATAATTTGCCAAATAACAAGTAAATTATTTTTAATTACATTTTTGTCAACATGTGTGTCTTCAGTTCTTTGGGGGGGGCTGTACCCTCAGTTTACCCTCATTAAAATGCCACTACCTTCAGCAATGGGCAACCCAGGCTTGTAGAGTTGCCAAAAGGTTACACATTCTGTTTTTTATTTATTTATTTTTTTTTACTATGTTTACAGACATATCTACTCATTGGTACACTGTATTTTTTATGTAATCATATCATTTTCTATGTAATTACATGTACTGTTATTCACAATTTTTTTTTAAATACACATGTATATTGAATGTTACATGGGCTGCAAACAGTCCATCACTCATACAGTTTGGTAATGAATGTGAACATTGTATTTGCGTTTGACAATGAACCTCGGGGTGTCTAATTAGATGCACAAAGAATATTCCAAGGATAATTTATCTGATGTGTTTCCATAGTTTATTAATTTACCGTATTGATTTATTAATGCTTAGCGTGCCCAACCAACTACTTTTCTAATACATGTACAACTTTTCATTTTGTTTGTTTTAATGGACCAGCCCTTACAAAGTAGATTGAAATAAGTCTTTCGCAACAACCGTGGGGTTAATAGACTTGAGTCCACAGAAGAACCGTACGTGTAAGGGTTTGCTCTGAACGGCGTCTCAAAATCCAAACGGGAACAAAAAAAGTAGCAAAATATAGCGATGCATCAGGACATTTGAACTTGCTCGGGGCGAGCTGGCTGGCAGTCCTTAAATGTGTACATTTTCGTAAAGTTTAAGTAGCCCACCGTCAACGCAGGCTAATTTAGTATTTTAACGTTAGTCAAATTGGGATTGTTGTACTCGTTTATAGACCCAAATGAATACGCATGACCAGGGATTTGTATTTGTAATGACCAAGTAAACACTAATAATGTATATTTGGTATGTGCGTTGGGGAGCGGGGAAATGGGTTGGCTAAGTTCCACATGGCGATTAAAATTGTGCACAGTGTGTTCATTCACGGCATGGCTGTTCAATTTCGAAACCTGACACTGAGCTACATTTACTTAAAAAAATAAAAAGTGTACATCGCCGCGAGTAGCCTATAGATACGTAGATACGCTCGGTATCTGTGGCCCAGGAAGAAAACGTCTCAAGTGAAATCAGGCTGAGAAACTGAGAGACCAGAGAGAGAGACCGGAAAGAGCAACATTGTATTTTCCCTGGACGGCGTGTTTCACATTGTAACACATTAAGCTATATTTACGTCTGTCGTTTCTGGTATGTGACCAAGTAGCGTCATTCGGGGCGAAATGGGCATGTAACGAGTTTAAAGTCTGCAGCGTTCTTGCATGCACTACGTAGTATGCATAGATGGCTGTAAAAAGTGGGTTGCCGTGACGGAAGATATTTGGCAAACTTCGCCACATAAATGAAGTGGCAAGCGCCCGTCTCCCTGTGCCAGCCTCGAAACAAACGCGATTCTGCCAGTGCCTGACGAGCCAGCCACAAACTTCAAGGCTGAAACTTTTTTTGGAAAGAAGACGTGACATGTAAGAAACCGTTTTTTTCTTTACTCGCGTATTCGTGTATGTGCAGAAACCTTGACTGTGCTAAACGGAAAATACTGTAAGACGACCGCGTTTGTTCAGCTGCCTAAAGTGACGAGTACAGTTGGCTATAAATTAGCCAGTGGCGTTAGCTCGTGAAACATGATAGCTAGCTAAGAGTGGAAATACTATTTTGCCATTATGAGTGTGCAATGTAATAGCCCTTTCGCGATATCACGAGGTGACTTTGGTGTCGGTCTACTATCAGAACAACTACAATTAACAGAATCTGTCAGGCTGGATATAAGCTAACTAGGTTGGGACAAGCGGGCTACGATTTCCCCCTACCGCCCACCCAGAGAGCTAGCGAGTGAAGGTGGCCCAGCTTCTGATCGTGACCCAAATCTCTCAAATGTTGTCATATATAGGCCAGACTTTTGTTTTATGTGACTTGTGATTTTCGCTGTATTGAGAACCGTCAAACTGTGTGGTGGCTTTCTGTTGGTAGCTATGCCATTTGTATTTGAGCGCAAAGATACCTGTGAATGGACAGAAGCTCGCCCACTTGCATAGCGTTAATCAGTTATTGGTTTTTTAAATATTAAGACAGGGGATATGACCCTCAACAATACACCTGTACAGTTTATTTTCCACTCATACATAATCTACGATACCCCCATGTCTCTTTTGACAGCAATTCATTTAAAGCGTTTTGCTCCATTTAAAATGCGCCTAGTCTTATTTAAGATTTTAGAAACAGGCCTACTGTAAACAAAACTATGACTTGGTTTTAATAACCACAGATCCGTCCCTCCCTTTATTGTTTCCAAAGAGTGGTTGTACTTCCTCATGCAGAAGTGACTTGTTACACCAATCCGTTTAAATTTGCATAAGTAGGCGATTTAAACCATCAAAATTGTGAAAATATTTGGAAAAATGAATAAAATCTAACGAAAATGTCTATGTCTCAGATGATGTTACCGTGCCTGCGTTTTTAAGTAGCCTATGTCATTTGCATCTAATTGTAACCCTGTTTTAGATCAGTCAAATGTTCCCCAGTTACGATGTTGCCTGTGTGCATTGACATTTGGAGCCAGGCGCAGTACTGGTCCTAATCCCATTAGCGACCCAACTTTTTTTGAGGCGCACCCCCTTCAACCTACTATGATAACCTGCTCCTGAAACTCAGGTTAAAAGTACCACTTCTGTACAATAGCAGGTGAAGGTGACAGCGCTTCGTGCATTAAAACACATTTGCGTTCCTCCGACGCGCCTGGGTCTTTAAATGCGTGAAAGCCCCCCGACATTAAAATACGATGCCATTAGTGTCCTCTAGATGGCGAGCTCTTTCAGTTCTTGGCCGATTTGGCTCGTTTTGAGCTGGGACAAAAGAAGGAGTTGTAGGAGATGGTGGGGAAATCATATATATGTTTTTGTTTTTTGGGGGTTGGTTACAGGCCGAGCTCCAGTATTTGTGCAGCTTGTGACTTGTATTTGTCTGTCCTCGCGCTCCATGGTATTTGAAGAATTTCTGAGCCCCACCTCCCCCCCCTTTAAGCAACAAACATGCACTATCAGTTTAGTGATTAGCTACTTGGCAAATATTTGCCTCACAAATGCCAAAACCTTATCCACACTCCAGTTTGTGAGAACACTTGTCTGAATTAATATGTGAACTGGACTTTTTTTAACCTTTTTTGTGGGGGGGTGTTTATCAGACATGTTGTCATGCACATATACGACCTACTATTTGCAGTTTTGTTGTTTGGCATACGAAGGGAGTTACAAGAGTGCATTAACGTGGCTGGAGTTCATTGCTAGACCTATCAAACAGTAAGCTGCAGTCTAATCGTTGCACATTGCTGTAAAATCCGTGCCATAAAACCTGTAATACAAAGACGAGATAAGGTTTTTCGTTTGGAAGCCTTTTGCGGAAGATGGCGAGATATTCTGCCATCCAGCCCTGGGAAGGTCGTTCCACCATCTGGGGCTGAGGGCAGAGAAGAGGAGTGGCTGCCGGACGCACGGAGAGATGGGACAGCCAGCTGGACTACACTCATTTTCTCAGGGTCATTAGCAAACCCTTCTCCAAGAACAGCCAACCTGTTTTTGTCATTAACGTTGTGTACATTTTACATTTGAGGTATTTAGCAGATGTCCTTATCCAGAGCGACTTACAATGAATGCATTTAAGATAACATAAGATAGCCTTTATTAATCCCGGGGATGTGGTTTGTCACAGCAGCAATGATACAGGAGGAATGAAAGAACACACAAGACACACAGGACATCACAGTATACTGAATAATAAATACAAGATGAATATATTTAAAAAACCAGAGTGAAAACCTAGCAGCTATACAGACATACAGAACATCATAGTATATTGAAATACCAGATGCTAAAATACAAGAATTTAAAAAACAACCTAGGAGCGATCATACTGGAGGTAGTGCAAGTCCACCAGATACACAGCGCATACCAGTGTACTGAAGTACTAAGAAAAAAATACTGAGATCAAGTAGCAATCGGGGCAACAGTGAGATGTGCAAAGAATGTAGGGTAGGTACAGCAGTAGAGAGTGAGAGCTAAAATACAGTGTTTAATGTTCATTGTTCAATGTTCATGTTCATTTAAAATGGCAAGAATAGTGTGGTAATGAGTAGACGAGTGACTTTGTGTGAATTTGGGTTGCTTGAATAGCAGGCGTGCCGTGGTGAGTTTATTTTTAATCCAGCTATAAATGTATTCAAGTCAAATGTCCAAAAATGTTTCCACAGGGGTGAATATTTACTTTGCGCTACTGTAAATACATTAGAATCTCCCTCTAACTTCCTGAGTGTACAAACAGGCTGAGACCACAGTGATATCACATGCACTGTGTTTTGTGTGCGAGACTGAGGTGAGGACATCGTGCAGGTGGCATGATAACATCTCCCGGTGTCCTACGCAGCGAGCTGAAGCCCTGGTGCGGGTGAAGCCCTGGTGCGGGTGAAGCCCTGGTGCCTCGTTTCACACGGGGAGCAACGGGTGTTCTGCACGGCGACGCATCGCTGGCCATCGCTCTGCTCTGTAATCTCAGCGCAGGGCTTCTGGTCAGAAGGTGGCCTTTTAACGCTTGCAATTTTCTGCTTCGCCGTTTCAGCGGGATTCCTCCTCTGCGGTTCGGTGAAGAGGATGCAGAGAAACAGGACCTCTTCGGCCACCTCTTACCTGGCAGCCGAGGTAATGGCGGTCGCTCCGGCCCCCCTCCCCCTCCCAATTTTAACCGCTTCTTAACATATGTGACCTGACTGGACTGGTCAAGGCCTTTTGCGATCACCTTACGCGATATTAAATTCCTTACGTCTAACTCTTTTCTTCCCGTCAAACTCGGTTGTGAAGGGTTCCGTGTCGGTCGCAGGTGTCACACACTCACACACTTCAGTCACAGGTGTTCACGTTCATAAACTCTTATCGTGTTTGTTGAGACACCCTCGTCTTGACTGCGTCGATCATTAAGCTGCCTGCCCGTCACTCGTGTGTGTCACCCGAGGTAGAATCAGCGTTCTGACTGTGCTGGAACTCTGCGTATGTCACGGAATTAACAACGTAAATGTTATGCTCCATGCATCATATTTTGGCTGGTCCGATAAGGTGGGACACCCTACACCTTTTCCTTCATGATGCATGAAGGAAATTGTGAACAGTGAATACATTAATGGCATTAATGTGAGTGAGCAAGCAGCTGCTGTATTGAAGGTGTGTTTTCTCATCAATCGGTGTTAGGCCCTGTGAATATTTCGCGGATTCAGCCCAACTCGGCTCCCATTCCGACCCCTCTGTACCGCCACACATTCAACATGTTTTGAGATCTGTGACCGTTGTTTTAGCAGGAGATGCTGATTGGATTGATGTTTTAGCAGGAGGTGCTGATTGGATCTATGTTTTAGCAGGAGGTGCTGATTGGATCATAATTTTAGCAGGAGGTGCTGATTGGATCAATGTTTTAGCAGGAGGTGCTGATTGGATCAATGTTTTAGCAGGAGGTGCTGATTGGATCATTGTTTTAGCAGGAGATGCTGATTGGATCATAATTTTAGCGGGAGGTGCTCATTGGATTAATGTTTTAGCAGGAGGTGCTGATTGGATCATTGTTTTAGCAGGAGATTCTGATTGGATCATTGTTTTAGGAGGAGGTGCTGATTGTTTTAACAGCTCTGGAATCATGCGTCTCATGGGGGAACAGGCTGGACCTCTCCCTTCGTTAATGTAGGCCCGTCCCATCGCCGCACAGCTCTCCGTTAATTCGAGAGGGCAGCACACGCATGGGCGTGTCCTCCGAGGCTTTCAGCGCCAGCGTAAATAAATGGGTCAGCCCCCATCCACCGTCAGACAGCGCCCAGCTCTCACAACAGTGGGGCTTTTAACTCGGCCTCACTCACCTGCGACGCAACTACAATAAACACAGCCGTGTGTTCATTATTTGAACTACATTTCCCATAATCACCTTTATTTTTCCCGGAAGGTACAGAGACCGTGTGTTTCATCTCACATGCTCGTGCTCATGCTGCTCTCTGCTCATCCTGCCGGGACTCTGGGTGGGACTCATTTACATTTACATTTACATTTACATTTTAGGCATTTAGCAGACGCATCTTATCCAGAGCGACGTACACAGTTTACATTTCTTTACATAATCAATCAATCAATCAATCTTTATTTTTGTATAGCGCCATTTACAAACAGGTTGTCACACAGCGCTTCACAATTGGCATTTTCCAGAGGGAATAAAAAAAACAGAAAACCATTGGAGCCAATGTGGGAGACTGAATATTATTCCCTGACCCCTTAAAAGGCGGTCGAGATGAACTCCTGGAAAAATGTGGGATACAGAGAAAAACAAAACAAATAGTCCTTGAGGCTCATGAGGCTTAACAGACCACCGGAAGGGCATTCTAAGTGTAGGGGTGGGGTGGACCTCATCCCTCCAGATACCAGGGCAGGGCGGGGGATGGAACCAGCAGCTAGGGTCTGGGCCAGCGGCATCCGGCTAACACATGGCAGGGGTGGGGGGTTGACTCTGGGGCAGGTGAGCTCGGGCAGGTGCCACGGCCGGGAGAAAAGAGGAAAGGTGCAATTATGACTATGATAAATATCACACCGGATCAGGGGAAAGAGTAGAGTGATAACACTTTTGCACCAGCAGAAGTAATCTAGGGCAGCATAACTAATTAGGTGAGTGGCACAGGGAGCACGCAGCCATGAGGGCACTCAGAGACCATCCCACCACATCATCAGCAGTCCTGATAGGGGTGGATCATCACTTATGATTGGTGACAGTAAGGATAGCTCATTGCACCAGAAGGCTCTATTGCTACGCCCCTCCACATCTGCACCTAATGACTGTAAGAGAGACTAAAGAGATGTGTTTTTAACCTAGACTTGAAAATTGAGACCGTGTCTGACTCCTTCACAGAGATGGGTAGACTGTTCCACAGTAAAGGAGCTCTATAGGAGAAAGCTCTGCCACCTGCTGTATTTTTGATATTCTAGGGACTACCAAGTTGCCTGCATCTTGTGAACGAAGCGACGTGGGGGATTGTACGGATGAAGTAGATCCGTCAAATAAGAGGGTGCAAGTCCATGCAACACCTTATAAGTTAAGAGGAGTACCTTATAGTCTACACGATAGTTTAACATACAATCCATTTATACAGCTGGATATTTTTTTAAGTACCTTGCTCAAGGGTACAACAGCAGTGCTCCACCTGGGAAAACTTCTGAGTCACAAGCCCAGCTCCCTAACCACTACACTGCACCACTGCACTACACTGTCCGGGTGGGACTCTGGTTGAGTGAAGGTGCAGTTGGGTGTTTGTTGCTGAGCGCTTCATACAGGAGAGCGGCGGTGGTGGGAGACGACCTCATTATCGGAGCGATTGATCGGGAGGGAGGGAGGGAGGTAGGGAGAGAGGCGGGCTGAGGAAAATCCATTCTTCACGGAGAACAAGCAATTATCAGCTTTGTGCTGTTAATAAAACAGAAGCAAGAAGCGTCCCTGTCTCTTTGTCACTGGCCCGTTATGTAGGAGATCTCTCGCTCGCTCTCGCCCGTAGCTCTGAAAGAGAGAACGAGGGAGAGAGGGAGACCAGGGAGCCATTAATCAAAAACAAATGTGGGCTAATTAAAGCTTTGGCTGTGTTATAATATTTATTGTTATTTAGAAGTATTTTTATTTTTAGTTGCCCTTTCCTGTGGCCGTTGCCATGGCACCGGTGCACTCCCCAACGGGGGCTACGGAGGCAGGTTAGCTACCAGAAGGGCGTGGGTTCGAGTCCCGGTCTGTTGGCTGTTGCTCCCTTATGGCAGTGCACATAATGTGAAATCGCTACGGTAAATATCCCTCTGCTCAAATGGATAACGGGACCCATGTGAGTTGTGTACACTGATTCCAAGGCAAAAGAATAATGATTTTTAATTATTATTATAGTGTCATATTCCCCTGTGCCTCAGTGATGCCTTCAGGCAGCTGAGAAGCCCCACAGTTTGGGAATGATTCTTAGCCACAGACTTCTATTCATAAACGTTTTTTATATAACGTTATTATTGTATAAATAATCATAATTAAACGGACTTTTTCATATTGTAAGTTTGTAAAAAAAAAAAAACGTTAAAAAACAGACCCAACAACAACAGCATAATATTTTTCAGCTACTGCAAAAGTTTGATGTGAGGGTGGGGGGCAATTAGAGAAATACTGAGAATATGAATAAATAAAAACAGTAGACAGTGTAGGATGGGACTTGTGATAACCTTTTCTTACACCTTAAACACGGAAGCATTTTAGGAGGCTGTAAAAAAAACCAACTAAAGTAATAAATGTGATGGCAGTGTAGTGTAATGGTTAGGGAGCTGGGCTTGTAACTCAGAGGTTGCAGGTTTGATTCCCAGGTGGAGCACTGCTGTTGTACCCTTGAGCTAAAGGTACTTAACCTGAATTGCTTCAGTAAAATATCCAGCTGTATAAAAGTCGCTCTGGGTAAGAATGTTGCAAATGTAATGTAATGTACTTGACCCTTTGGGTTTGGATCTAATCTGATGTTTAGTTCAGTTCAGCCCATTATAGGAGGCTGTAAAACAAACAACTAAAGAAATAACCAAGAACACAAAAATAATGTTTGTACCTTTTTTAAATGTATTTCTTAACGGGATTAAATGTTGCCATGCTACTTCAGGAAGTGTTGAAGGAAAGCAAGGTTTTGACTTGATGCGATTGCAATCAGTGTGTGACGCCTGTGTGTGACGCTCTGTGTCTTTCTGTCTGCTGCGTTTAGGCCTGGATTCTTATTGTCTAAGGGTAGCAGTGCTGATGTAGGACTAGCGTTGCCTTTGAGCTAATAATGGGTAAGGTTAGATTTGGACCCCAGATCAGCTCTCTTACACTGCTTGGGCATGTGGGAAGCATGCGATGGGCGAGGAGATTGAGATCTGAGTGATTGGCTGTGGTTTGGGGTGAATGAACGTTTTTACAGCCTGCACACTCATTTTGAGCAAATGAACACTTTGAGCTCAGTGCATCAGGACATGATAATTACTCTTTAAAATTGCACAGGAAGTCTCTCACTGACCCCAGGGAGTGTGTGTGAGTGAGAGAGAGAGAGAGGGGGTGTGTGTGTGTGTGTGTGTGTGTGTGTCTGTGTGTGTTAGTGTGTATGTGTGCGAGAGAGAGAGTTTGAATGTGTGGGTATGTGTGTGTGTGTGTGTGTGTGTGTGTGTGCATGCATGTGTGCGTGTGTGTGTGTGCATGCATGTGTGTGTGTGTTTGTGTGTGAGAGTGTGTGTGTGTGTGCGTGTGTGTGAGTGTGTGGTTATGTGTGTGTGTGAGTGTGTGGGTATATATGTGTGTGTGTGTGTGAGTGTTTGATTGTGTGGGTATGTGTGTGTGTGTGTGTGTGTGTGTGTGTGTGTGGT
>JAINUG010000296.1:270000-272500 GCA_029706075.1 Aldrovandia affinis | reverse complement strand
ATATGTGTGGTATGTATGTGGCTATACTGATGTGAGATGTACACATGTACAGCTGCTCATGGCAGTCTTTGTTTAAATCATGTCCAGGGTGAGGATTGACCAGTTTGTTATAGTTATTGTTCTTGTTGCTGTCTGGGAGCAGGGCCTTGGCAGTGTCCTCATTCAGGATCCGGAGGGCTTGGAGATAGAATCTTTTCCTGAGCCTCTCCGTGTTGGCCTTGAGGCTGCGGGAGCGTTTTCCAGACCGCAGCAGTGAGAAGAGGCTGTTGTTCGGGTGGCTGGGATCCTTTATGACTCTCTTTGCCTTAGTCCTGCTCCGCCTGCTGTAGATGTCCTGCAGGTTATGGAGAGCACCTCCTGTGATGCGTTCGGCCGACCGTACCGCTCTCCACATGGCCTTGCGGTCCTGTGCGGTGCTGCTGCCATAGCAGGCAGTGATGCTCCCTGACACGATGCTCTCAGTAGTGCATGTGTAAAGGTTCCTGAGTATCTGGGGAGACATTTTGAATTTCCTCAGACGTCTGAGGTAATAAAGGCGTTGTCGCGCATTCTTCACTAAGGTGTCGGTGTGTAGGGACCATGACAGGTCCTCTGTGGATGTGTGTGTGTGTGTGTGTGTGTGTGTGTGTGTGAGAGAGAGAGAGTGTGTGTGTGTGTGTGTGTGTGTGTGTGTGTGTGTGTGTGTGTGTGTGTGTGTGTGTGTGTGTGTGTGTGAGAGAGAGAGAGAGAGAGAGTGTGTGTGTGTGTGTGTGTGTGTGTGTGTGTGTGTGTGTGTGTGTGTGTGTGTGTGTGTGTGTGTGTGTGTGTGTGTGTGTGTGTGTGTATATATGTGTGTGTGTGTTCTTCCTGGGGTCTTGTATTGTAGTGTTGATGCTGCTGTTTTTAAATTTTTTTTTTTTTTATTCATTCATATATATACAGTGCCCTGTTAAAGTCTACACCCCCCCTATCAAAATTGTCACCTTTTTTTACCTTACAGCCTGAAATTAAATCATGTCAAATCAGACTTTTTCCACCTTTATTTACACATTTTACCTGACACCATTCCAAGTAAAAAAAAAAAAGAAAATCTCAAAATTTCTGAACATTATTTAGAAACATTATCTGCATTTAATTAAAAATAAAAAAAATAGAATAACTTGGATTGACAAGTCTACACCCCGCTTATCATACCAAATTGTAAACTAGCTCAGGGTTAGCCAATCGGTGTCGGCCTCTCTAAAGGGACTCTGCATATCTCGTATCGTAAAGAAGTAACGTGACAGACGCCTGTGACATTCAGTGACACGTGGAGCAGAGGAGAAACCGAAAGAGGAGGAGCTCGGAGAGGTGATGTTTAAAGGGGCGTGCCTGTTTCCGAGGCGACAGAAAGACAGGCGCTGGGAGACGGGCGCGCGTGTCGAACGCTGGACGTGCGTCTTGCTCCTTCCCCCGGCGGAGCCGTGCCCCGCGACCGGCGCTTGTCTGGCGAGCGTTTCCTGCGCTCTCCGGACGTGACAGCGTCTCCGCCAGGAACGGTGCGGCCTTCAGCGGTCCCTTCACGAGACGCCACCCTCGCCTGTCGCCCCTCGCCTTGAGCGCTCATTAAAATTCCTCCTCTAATTGGCCTTTTTTTGGCATGTTGTTTTCCTGTCCTGCTAAAACGGCCTTCAGTTCTCCCCTTTTTTTCCCCTAGGCCTCTCCCTAGCGCATGAGAACATGAAGTGGCCCAATTTATCTCAGATAAACACGCTTTAATCTGAAGGGTCACCGGGAGCCAATTATACAGTGAAAATGCTCTGGATAGCAGGGCTAAACAAAGACAAAAGCCTGCTCATTCCTGAGGGTTATTAAATCCCCACTCAAACAAGAGCATGTCAGTTACAGCAGGAAGCGAAAAAAAGGAAAGAAGCGGAAAAATCGCGGCTCGTGACTTCCCGCGGTGAGATGTCCTCATGACTAAAGTCTGCGTCCTGTGCCCGCTTGTTCAGCTGACAAAACTCAACCTTAAGTATATTTTGTACGCTCTCTGAAAGAAAGTGCAAATGCTTGTCACTGTGGCAGTGCCTCTGTAGAGTACTGAACTGTGTCAAAAGGACATAATTGTACCCTTGCGGAAAAAATAATGTTTCCTGCAGTGCAAGCCTCATTTTCATTCCAGTATGCCTGCCAGTGGGAATAAGGATTAGTTACCGTACCTCGGTACATATCTGTACCTTTCCTGAAGTTGTACCCTTTTCACTGGGAAAATGTACAAAACTGTGTCATGAAGGATCTTATGTCTACCTTCGAAGGTGCAATGAACACATGTGTACCCTAGTTGTACCTTTATTTTTTAGAGTGTAGTTCACTTTTGTCAATCGCTTTGTTAATCCCCAAAATTAAGAACCTCAATCTAATCCCCCCTTAGTCAGCTATTGCTGAGTTTGAAGATTTGAGAGTCTTAAGTCTAAAACTATTTCCTATTGTGTGGACCGGACACAATACTCTAAATGAGGTCTGACAAAGGAGTTGTATAACA
>JAINUG010000296.1:232500-265000 GCA_029706075.1 Aldrovandia affinis | reverse complement strand
GCGACTTACAGTAGTGAATGCATACATTCTTCAGTATATGTGGTCCCAGTGGGAATCGAACCCACAATCTCAGCGTTGCCAATGCCGTGTTCTACCTACTGAGCCACACAGAACCACAAATGATAGGCCCTTCCCATCACTGCAACGCCCCTCTGTCGGTGTAGGAGAGCGCAGACCTTCTTCTGAAGGGTTGGCAGACAGCGTCTCTTTTCCACCGGCTGAGCTGCGCAGTCACTGCGCTGGAGGACTGCCGGCCCGTCACCACCGTCTGACTCACCAGAGGAGGGGCTGTGGGCGGTGGTGGGGGGGGCATGGCGATCATGTGGTCCAGTTACACAGAACCGCGCTGGACTCCCAGCCACACTCTGCACGGGCCTCGGGAATATGATCTGAACCCGCCGGTCACATCACTGCTCTGAGGACAAGAGCTTCCGCTCGGCCTGCAGATCTGTGCTCTTTACTCTCCACGTCCTCAATTACAGTCACTGGAGTTTGGGGAGGTTTTTCAACATCATCATTTGACTTTTTATCTTTGTATGTGTGTGTGTGTGTCTTTTTAAAGATTGCAAGATTGAGTTGGGGGCTGACCTTGGTAACTTCCTTTATTTGAAATACTTTAACCCTTCTGACACCAGTGAAATCTGCATTTTTCTGACAGTTTTATCTATTTTTGCCAAAATTCTGAACAAAATTCTTCTTTCGCACGACTGCTGCGTTTCTGGTCAGTAACGTGTTGAGTTGAAAATCCCCAGGGGACCGGGAGATGTTTCCAAACGGATTTGAGAGGCGTGTTTAACTCGGGTCTGACCTTCTCGCCCCTGTCTCGTCGGTCCAGAGGCGGAGGGACTCCCTGGAGCAGCCGGAGGTGGAGGCGTTGGCCATGGTGGCCCCCAGCTGCGCGGTGCGGCGGAGGTTCTCCGGGCCCCTGCTGCTCCCGCCCCTCTCCCGCCGGCACTCCACCCAGGACTCGCGCCGCCCGCCGGACCCCGAGGCCCTGCGCAGCCCCACAGCGCTCACCAGGAGCGGCGCCAGGAGCCTGGAGACCGTGAGGGACGCGCTCACCGCTCACAGCAGGGCCCGGTAAGACCCCTCCACAGCATCCCTCCTTCACCCAGCTCCCGCTTCCCTTAAACACTCTGTACACCAGCTGCTGTACTGGGACTCCCCTCACCAGTCCAGACATCAACAATCAACACCTGTGCTTAACCCTTACAAAAAAGACTTAAGAAAAAGACTTATCAAAAAAAATCATCTTTTATAGGGGTTTAAAAGTTGTCGGTAAATGGTTTTAATAATGTAACGGCATCACACGAGTCATTTCTCGTGTGATGAAATAAAACGTCTCTCTGTTTATCTTAGTCCTTCTCTCGTCCAGCTTGTGGACCCCCAGGAGCCATCTTGAGGGGAAAAGGTTGTGTTTTACCAGCACAGATTGTACAGACTCACCAGATGCTCCTATCTTCCTTCTGTCCTCTCTGCTTCTTAACTGCAGGAGGTTTCCGCCCGGTAACAGGAGTTTCCAATGCTGTTTTATCAGTGCAATAATCATGTCTGTTGCCACAATTTTGCCCTTGGTTGTGCACCCCTTTGCGAACTTACAAAAGACTTAAGAAAAAGACTTACCAAAAACAATAATCTTTTTTTATTTTTTTCCCCTACACAAACATTGTTTTGTAGTGTTTATTTTGGTGATTGCTGAACTCAACCGAACTGTGATTCTGAAAGAGAGAAGAAAAAAAAAAGGAAAACTTTATTTTAAAGCATTTATTTGCACGCCAAAGTTAAGGACAAATCCGGGACTGCGGGCTGAGGCATTTGACCAGCCAACGCTGTGACAGAAACAAAACGAGGGAAAACATTAGCCTGTCCCGGGAAATGTCCCGGCAGTGTCCTGCAGCGCTCAAAAGCAGTACAATAAAAACACAACAGAACAATAAATACCTCTATCCCAACAGCAGCATACAGCATCGTGTGGGAACAATAACCGAGAGCGTCAAGCGCTACCAAAAGGTTAAAAATGTAACAGCTAATATAATAACTGAATTGATTTTGTACGTCACATTATTTATCATTTGCCCATTTCGTTATGCTGTTGATTGTTGAGGAAGGTTACACTGGCTGGGATAAATGCTTCCTCTGTTTCCCTGTCTGGCGTGAGCGTGAGCGTGAGCGTGAGCGTGATCCGTCCGTGTCCAGTGTGCGTGTGGATTATGGCTGTACGCGCTGGCTCGCGGGAGGCGGGGAGATTGACTGAGGATCTGTGAGCGGTGAGGTCCCAGAGGGCCGGGGCAGATGGGTGTGTGGCGAGACGTAATGGGAGCTTGGCTCCTGGTTCTGCATAATTCATGTCATCGTTCTTTGGAAACTGTGTGAGATATTCCCCCTCCGGTACAGCTTCTGTCCGTGGCGGTATGTTTATTACAGCATCGTTTTTTTACTATTGTTGTTTTTATCGGTTTTTTTCTATGACGCTCGGTTTAGATTGTGTTCCAGTCATTATTTGTTCCCCATACTGGCGTTCATCTGACCTTATTTTGGGCTCATTTCAATGATCCTTATTTGGTCAAAGTTTTTTAGAATGTGGAAAACACACACACGCGCACGCACACAGAAATACACATACACTTTTACGCACACACACACACACACACATGGATACACATACACTTTTACACAGATACACTTACACTTTTACACACGCACACACACACAGAGATACACATACACTTTTACACACACACACACACACACACACACACACACACACACACACACACAGATACACATACAAATACACATTTACACACACACACACACACACACACATGCATGTGTGTATGCCTGCATGTGGGCAGCCCCTATCAGAATGGCTAACCTGCATATCCTCAGGCTGATAACATCAGCAGCTGCTCTCAGTGATGTCATCCGTTCCCTAAGGGATCTAAAAGGCGTCACTCCATTCAACACGACACAGCTAACCTCACCTGGGTTGGTCACGGCAGAGCATGCTAGCCTAGATACAGAAGATAAAATCCCGTTTGGTGTTTTGATATGGATGTGCTAATGTTAAGTTCGGTAAAGTATGTTATCTGGCAATACAAATCAAAAGTAAAAACAAGACCGGGTTGCAATTAATGAACACCCGTTACACGAACAACTCAGCGCACGCGCTCTGGACAGATGTGACTCACCGAACATTTTGAAAGCTGCAGGAGACGAATTCAATTCAATTAACTTTATTTATCCCCGAGGGCCAGTTCCTGAGGCAGGCATAATAAATAGGGACTGCACAGACAGGACACATGAAGACAGAACATGACAAACAGAAAGTGATTTAGTCCGGCAATAATGAATAAATGAGGAGTTCTTTAAACTGCTTCGTGCAAGGTAGTGGGTGGCTGGCACGCTGATGGGTAAGGGGGTGGTAATTGTCGGTATTGGTGAACCTGGAAAGTCCCCTTCGACCAAACTTTTTACACCTTTTACATCTGCCAAATAATAAATGTTTTACGACGTCCGTTATGTAATAGTAATTTGGTCTTGATTTTCCTCTTGGAATTCAAGTTCTGTTACAAAAACAAAATCATAATAAAGAACGAACGAGCGCGTAAATTCACTCGTTCGTTTTTATTGTTTTCTATTCGAAAATAATAAACTTATTTTTGAGTTGCAGCAATCTGAATATTTCGGACGGATTTCATTGTCTTTCCTTAACCCAACCCTCGTTAATCCTGCCGTTTAGACTCAAATTCAGCGTTGATGCCCCTGTTTAATGCTCGCACAGTGACGCAGTCAACATGTTGTCTATCGCAGGGCTCTGTCACCACATACATTGGTCGTCCGATAAGTGCTCAGTTAGTCATTTGCTAACCCACGGGAGATCGGGCGATTTCCTCTCAGCCTCCGCGATCAGACGTCGTTATCTTCGTTTGCCAAGCCCTTTCTCACTTTCAAACCCGAGTGTTCCAAGTATACCGGATGTAGTGTGTTTATCTTGACGGCTTTTACACTTTTTTGGTTGTGGGTGAGACCCAAGGACAGGGTGCTGTGTAAGTGATGCTTACATGCACTGACAAACGGGAAACGTCAAGTGTAAAATGTAGGCTACTTCGTTCTTAATATCTGGCTTTCCAAACCAAGCACTTGCACCTCGTTTATGCTTGTTTTGAGTGCGCCGTTTAACGTTGCAGGAACAACCGATTAAAACAATTGCAACTTTTGTCCTGATCTCTGCAGAACTGCGCGCGTTTCACCTGCCCGTTTCAGGACCACTCTCATTGGTCAGCTCTGTCGCCCCTGATTTACATGTATCCAGTAATGGGTAACGGAGATACAGAGTGTTAATGTTTCGGTTTTGAAGCGTCGCTGCTTTTGCCTACGGGAGAACACAGGTGCACGTGTTGAATATATTTTAGGAGTGAAGCTCGCTCGCGCACAGCTCCGGTACAGTGCGAGGCGACACAGAAGCTGAGGAGGACCCGGTGAAGGGGGAAGGTGTCGTGCAGCGATGGAGTGCAATATTCTGAGTCGCGAAGGCGCAGGGCTCGCGAAACCGCACAAACATTTGTGGCGCCAGCCCCGGACCCACATCCGAATCCAGCAGCGTTTTCACTCGGACACCGACCCACTCCTGTACGGCACCGCACTGGGGGAGAGCCACGCAGGACCAGAGAAGCCGCGCTTGTCCTCCCTGCCATCCCCATTTCAAAAACGGTAATTTGTTTCTATGTGTTTTAAATGCCCCCATAATATACTGTAACACGCACGTTTTGAGTGCGATCGAGTTTTCTTGGTTATGAAAAAAAAAAACAATTGTAGTCTTTTAGTTTTACTTCTGTTTTTTTTCTTAGTTTTACTTCTAGTTTTTTTCTTCGTTTTACTTTGAGTTTAGCCTACGCAGCGTCCGGTGTGATCACGCGTTTTACACGCTTTTACTCGCGAAAGCAGCGATATTTAACGTTTCCCCCGATTTCAGTGCGACCCAAAGCAGATGGGACGTGTTTCCTTAGGGTTAAAAAAACCAACTCATAAACATTAGTGCAGGACGAGGAGATGGAGGTGGACTCTTTTGGTTGACACTTGTTCGTGTGGGGTAGATGTGCTGTGTTTTATAGTTCTTTATGTGGAAGTGAGAATATATTGTAACGGCAAAAACAGTTCGCCCCTTGTACCAGAAGCGTTCAGTAACATTGAACTGGCAATATGCTTTTTTCCCCTCCTCTCTCCTGCTGTAGTTTTTAAATGTCTGCATTGTTGTAGCCATTATTATGACAATGGTGACCATGACTACGGTTGCTATTATTCTTGATAAGCAAGACGGATATGATTACTAATTACTGTGATATTATTGTTATTCTAATGTATAAATATACAAAGAATCACACTATTGATAATATTTCATGGCTTGTTCCAGTGAAAAGCTCAAAGAATGGACCAGTCTTGTGACAATACTAATACAAGTAATAATAATAATAATAATGCATTGCATATAGATACAAAATCAGTTATACTGTGTGCGTATAAACATATCTACACACACACACACAAACACACACTTATATAGGGTAGACAAATTAATGGAAATCTACAAAGTCTCAACATGAGAGATCTAACAGACTTTGAAAGAGGTCAACTCATTGCTGCCTGAATTGCAGGTGCATTAGTCATAGAAATGGCAAAAAAAAACATGACGGCATATGCCAAAAAAGGGAAAACTGCACCAGAAAGAGGTGATGTAATGAGCACAAAACCTGGCCTTCTGAGCAGTGGAAGAAAGTAACATGGTCTGATGAGTCATATTTCTCTTTTTCCTACATCTGAATGAGTTTCGGTTTGGAGAAAGCTAAAGGAAGCCTTCAACCCATATTGCCTATTCCCAACTATTAAACATGGTGGTGGATCTTTTATGGTATGGGCAGCCATCTCGTGGGAGTCATTGTGTTCGATTATTACCCTGCATGGTAGAATTACAGCCAAGGAATACAAAGCCATTTTAGGTGACCAGGTGCACCCTATGGCAAGCATTTCCACCGATCTCCATCTCTGAGTCAATAATGCCCCCATACACACTGGTAAATGGAAAGATTTGATATTCCAGGATGAGGTCAAACATTATCCGCAGTGTGGGGTTTCCACCGCCTCCAGTGTTTAGTGTGGGGTAGTGGTTATAGCAGCAGTGTGGGGTAGTGTTTAGTGTGGTTATAGCAGCAGTGTGGGGTAGTGGTTATAGCAGCAGTGTGGGGTAGTGGTTAGAGCAGCAGTGTGGGGTAGTGTTTATAGCAGCAGTGTGGGGTAGTGGTTATAGCAGCAGTGTGGGGTAGTGGTTATAGCAGCAGTGTGGGGTAGTGGTTATAGCAGCAGTGTGGGGTAGTGGTTAGATCAGCAGTGTGGGGTAGTGGTTAGAGCAGCAGTGTGGGGTAGTGTTTAGTGTGGGGTAGTGGTTATAGCAGCAGTGTGGGGTAGTGTTTATAGTGTGGGGTAGTGTTTAGAGCAGCAGTGTGGGGTAGTGGTTATAGCAGCAGTGTGGGGTAGTGGTTATAGCAGCAGTGTGGGGTAGTGGTTATAGCAGCAGTGTGGGGTAGTGTTTAGTGTGGGGTGGGGTAGTGGTTATAGCAGCAGTGTGGGGTAGTGTTTAGTGTGGGGTAGTGTTTAGAGCAGCAGTGTGGGGTAGTGGTTATAGCAGCAGTGTGGGGTAGTGGTTATAGCAGCAGTGTGGGGTAGTGGTTATAGCAGCAGTGTGGGGTAGTGTTTAGTGTGGGGTAGTGGTTATAGCAGCAGTGTGGGGTAGTGTTTAGTGTGGGGTAGTGTTTAGAGCAGCAGTGTGGGGTAGTGGTTATAGCAGCAGTGTGGGGTAGTGTTTAGTGTGGGGTAGTGTTTATAGCAGCAGTGTGGGGTAGTGGTTATAGCAGCAGTGTGGGGTAGTGGTTATAGCAGCAGTGTGGGGTAGTGGTTATAGCAGCAGTGTGGGGTAGTGGTTATAGCAGCAGTGTGGGGTAGTGTTTAGTGTGGGGTAGTGTTTAGAGCAGCAGTGTGGGGTAGTGGTTATAGCAGCAGTGTGGGGTAGTGTTTAGTGTGGGGTAGTGGTTATAGCAGCAGTGTGGGGTAGTGGTTATAGCAGCAGTGTGGGGTAGTGTTTATAGCAGCAGTGTGGGGTAGTGTTTATAGCAGCAGTGTGGGGTAGTGTTTAGTGTGGGGTAGTGTTTAGTGTGGGGTAGTAGTGGTTATAGCAGCAGTGTGGGGTAGTGGTTATAGCAGCAGTGTGGGGTAGTGTTTAGTGTGGGGTAGTGGTTATAGCAGCAGTGTGGGGTAGTGGTTATAGCAGCAGTGTGGGGTAGTGGTTAGAACAGTGTGGTGTCCTAGTCCTAGGCCAGCTCTTTAACCCAGAGGGTCATAGGTTCGAATCCCAGGCCGTGCCCCCGAGCTGGCCTGCCCCTCAGCAGAGTGACTCCAGTATAGGAGCCCTGCTGACAGTGTGCAGAACGTGGGATTCTGCACAAGGCCGTTCGCTGAGCGCATGAATAATGCAGCGGTGAAATAAAACCATGTGTGAGGTCACAGGCTGCGTGGTCGCCAGGTAACCGAGCTCTCCAACCAGAGGCCCTGCAGACTCCAGCGAGGGGTTTGCTCCTCCCCTCCAGCGAACAGGCTCTTAACCAGTGTCCACACACCTCCAGCAGCGTAAACGGATGATGTGTAAAAGTGTGAGCTGCAGGGCCTCGGATAGCGCAGCGGTGTAACGCACTCACATTGACTGGTGCTTTGCGAGTGTGAGCTGCCTATCACGGTCGCGGTTCAAAACGCGACTGTGCCAGATCGGCCCTGACCAGGAGCCCCGATCAGGGGCGGCGTTTGGTTGTCTGCCCCAGGGGGAGGGGGGAGGGTGAGCCGGCACAAACTCGCCGAGAAGCACAAAGGGTGTCTCCAGTAGGGGGGTGAGTTCCATCTCGCAGGAGGTGGATCATCGCTGGCCTCTGAGAATTGGCTTGACAAGGAGGACGGGCGGCGAGTTCTTGGGGGAAGGCAAAAAAAGTGTGAGTTGCACGAGGTGCTCCGGATAACGGGCATCTGTGGGTCCAGTAGGGAGGCCCCATGTGCCCCCCTCCAGCATCCGCAGGGCGGTCGCCGTGGCAGCAGAGGGCCCCGGGTACCGGGCCTGACTGCACTCACAGCGCAGGGGGATCACAGGGATTATCTGTGGATGGTGTTGCCATGGTACCCATCTGTTTTCCCCAGGGGAGGGTGAAAAGAGTCCAGCGACCGCAGGCTTAACGCTCAGCTGACACGCAACGCATCCTCCGTCCAGGGTTAACTGGGAGACCGGTGAAAAGCTGCTCAGCACTGCTACGATCAACTTTTAGTTGTTTTTTTATTTTATTTGACGTTATTCGACGCTGTTGTAAAGTGACACAATGGCTGTTTTGTCCTGAAGACAACCTGCTCTGGTTCCCCTTCCGTGAACACAGAGCCCTCCTGCAGTAGCTGTGGTTGTGGGGTCGGTGGCTGTGTCGCAGCGGAGTAAAGACACCTGCGTTTGAGCTGTGCTGAAGGACCAGCCTGTCAGAGGGGTCGGCTGTGTTCCCACCGTTGCCTCAAACGGGTGCCTCCCTCATCAGCGTGCCCCGGGGCTCAGCTGCGCTGGCGACGCAGGGCAGATACTCTACAGGCCCCAGGCCCTGACGGAGGAGGGCAGTGTGATGAATGTGAGGCTGTTTCTATCTGCCTAAAGCCCCCAGCCCCCCCCCCCCCGCCCCCCCAGAGCGCGCACGTGAAGGGTCCCCGCGGGATGTTAGTGGTCAGGCCGCCGCGCAGTGATGAGCCTTCACTCAAATGATCGCTCACTCACCACTTTGATCTCATCAGCCCGCCAGATCTGTCAGGCAGCAGGCGCCGCTCGCTAACAACAAAATGAAATTCCCTCGACAGAGGTGATTCAATTCAAGCTCCTGATTTTCCTCATCTCCACGCCCCCCTTCCCCAGGTCTCCGCTGTGGTCAATCGTTGACAGTTTGTCTTATGTCAGTTACAGAACTAAAGCGCAGGACTAAAACTGAGATAAATTATGCGCAAAGGACGAGCCAATCAGAAAAGCAGTGGGCAGATTCCCCCCTGCTAATCGGAATGCCATAGGCGTGTCTTATTAAATTAAAGCTGGCTGGGCTGGCGGATGGCCCAGCGGTCTAGTGCAAAAGCTGCAGTCGAAACCCGCGTTTCTACCAGATTCCCCCGATCGGAGCGGCATTTGGCTGTCCGCCTCCGGGGGAATCGAGTCCGCCGAGGAGAAGGTTAATGGAGTCCGTGGAAGATCTCCGTCTCGAAAGAAGGCGGGAAATAGGTCGGAATGTCTTTCCCGGAGGACGGGCAGGAAGGGTGGGGAATTAAAATAAAATAGAGGGTATAATTGGCTACTAAATTGGGAGAAAAACGGGGAAAAATCAGAAAAAAAAAAAAAAAAAAAAATTAATATTCGGCTGGCTGGACTGTGATTGGTCGGGAGAATAAAGGGTGGAGCAGGTGACGGGCTAGCCCCCCTGCTTGGGATGAGAGCCGGTCCGTACATGCTCATCTCAGCAGCTGGGCCTGCGGTTGTCATCAGATGAAGGAAGTGCTGGCTGAGCAGGGCAGGCAGATACATGCCTGGGGGAGCGAGTCTAGCCGGTGGTGGGGGGGGCTGTGCACCGTGAGAAGTGGGGAGGGGGGGTCTGCTGTCCCTGCAGGGTGGAAAGGCAGTTTGAAACTCGCTGTGCTAACCCGTTTCAGCCCCCGCGTGTCCCACGGCTTCATTAAAACCTGTGAACCCCCATCCCCCAGCCCAGCTCACGGGACCTGCAGCATGTGTGCGTCTCTCTCTCTCTCTCACACTGGAGCTCGGCTGTGTGTGGAAAGTGGTCATTAGCGGGTGGAGGTCCACATGGATTTGCAGAGCTTTTTCTGTACCTGTTACAGGTTTATTTATTTATTATTATTTTTTGTTTGTTTCAATTTTTTTTGCTGTTTTTCTCCCAATTTGGTGGCGAATTATACCCTACATTTACATTTACATCTTTACATTTAGCAGACGCTCTTTATCCAGAGCGACTTACACAATTTACAGTTCTTTACATATAACCCATTTTATCCAGCTGGATATTTGACTGAAGCAATTCAGGTTAAGTACCTTTAGCTCAAGGGTACACCAGCAGTGCCCCACCTGGGAATTGAACCAGCAACCTCTTTTAGTTACAAGCCCAGCTCCCTAACCGTTACACTGCACTGCCACCCTCTATTTATCTCAATTCACCAGACACGGGTCTGCCGCCCGTCCTCCGGGTAATGAGACCATTTTTCCAGGTCGGTAGATCCGCCTCCTCCGAGACGGAACCCGACCACGGACGCCCTTCCTGCTCCTCGACCGCTGGCTCACCCTCCCCCTTCCCCCCGGGGCGGACAGCCAAACGCCGCTCCCGATCGGGGCTGACGGCCAGGGCCCCCCTGGCTGGTTACAGGTTTTAACAAGTGAAAATGTGACATGCACGGTCCTCCTGATCACTGTGCGGGTGTGAATCAGGACCGGAGCTCCTACTCTCACCCGACGTCCATCTTATACTTGGTTCCACTATTTATTTTTTATTTTAATACATTACATTACAGTATTTATTTTTTTATTTTTTCTTTACATACAATCCATTTATAAGCTGGATATTAACACAATTCAGGTTAAGTGTCAAGGGTAACCTGTCCCACCTGGGGACCTGCAACCTTAACATTCATTCCATTTTTAAATGCACTGGGTGTTAACCTTCGACTCATTAACATTCATTCATTTTTTCACAAAACGAGCATTCATTTAATTGCGATAAGCTTTTCTGCGTGTGTTTGATCTGTCCCTCTGATAGCTTTACCCGCCAATTTTCCCTTTTCCTCCTAATTTGGAATGCCCAGTTGTGTCGCTAAAGCCACTCCCATCGCTGCTGCCTCCTCCGTCTTTGGGGACGTCCGTCAGTTTGAACACGTGTTGCTATCGGCTGCAGTCCGCCGACTTAGCTCACAAGGCCATTGCGTTGGAGGAGAACACTTCACGCACGGGCAGACTGCAGCTCACCCGAGTGGCCAGAGGAGGTCCCTGGTGCGCGATGGCACATGGTCCACCCGGCCAATTACGTGCCGCCCTGAGGCACTGCCAGCCAATCAGCCGGCACTGGCACGGTCAGGATTGGATACCAGACCGGGGGGGGGCGGGTCACTACACTGGAACAGAGTCCTTACATGATGAGTCAGGAAGTGCAGGGTTGTGGGGGACACTGCGGTAGGAGTTAGGGACCTGCCCTTACTGTCGGGAGGGTGTGGGGTTGAGCAACCGGGGCTCAGATGTCTGCACTGGAGCTTATACACAGTGCCCTCCAGAATGATTGATTATTGATTTATAATTCTGGAGGGCACTGTGTCTGCACTGGAGCTCGTATAGCTGCGAAAAAATGCAACAGTTATATAAAAGCAAGTCTGGTATTACCCAAAGTTGAGATAACATCTGGATAAGAACAGTGTTCAGTATGATGGTGAAGTGGACCAGCTGAGCGGCTAGAGCCGCCCTGTCTGCAGCGCTGCCATCTGCTGGTCGGATTTAGCAACGACTCCTCTCAAGGCTGTGTTTACGCGAGGGAAAATGTATAGTGGTCGTAGATCGTGTTCGTTCCGTACCGCTGGCGGTCTTTGACTTACTTTAAAGATCCAGCGCTGTTTCACAAAGTGTTCTAAAGTGTTAGCGTGCGGAATATGACAGAATGAAACAGAAAGCAATACTTTGCGGTCCGTTAAATGTGACATGAAATAGTGCGTTTCCGCCAGCTCACTTAAAACACGAAGCGTAAGCGTGCCACAGTCCGGTCAGGGAGACAGAGAGGTATTATGGACAGTACAGTAAAGACAAGTACCCTGGGGCACAACCTCCACAAACATTGGGGCCGTTCAGCCCATCTTTACTCCTACCATCACGGGAGATAGGATTACTCACCACTTTCCTGCCCACATCCTCACAACACACTGCTCTATGGAGATCGTTTGGAAACAGAGGTGAGTGTGTTCAGAAGTGTATGAGTGTGGGTGTGTGTGTGTGTGTGTGTGCACGTGAGTGGGTGTGTGTGTGTGTGTGTGTGTGTGTGTGCACGCGAGTGTGGGTGTGTGTGTGTGTGCGTATATGTGTTATATGTGTGTGTGTGTACGTGTGTGTGTGTGTTTTGGTGGGCTTGAGTTCTGAGAGGAAGTGAACACAGAGTGGTCTGCGGCGGACGAGTTCCTCTTTGCTCTTTGCGTAGTTAGCTCTCTGGCAGGCCTCGCTCATTGTAAATCAGACGGCCATATTTAGCCCGGTGGGCGGGGCAACGTTTATTCCTCTTTAAACAATCGTCTGTGGGATCGCCGCTCGCCCTGCCTGCGCTCTGACACAGCTCTGCAGAGGGTGAGACAGTGAACACCGCGAGAGCGTGTTCTCACTGCCAGGCCGGACAGCCCTGTGTTTCTCCTGGCTGGTGGGTGGGGGGGGGGGAGGGGAGCGTAGTCCTTCTTTCAGACTGCAGGCAGAGCGACCGGGAGGGGGGAGGGGAGGGGGTTACAGACGGCCATGAATCGCCCGGAGCAGACTGGACACAGACCCCTCCTGATCGAGCCCGGCGCTGGGAGCGAGATGGCGTCAGGGGGCACGGGGGGTGCGGGGGGCGAGCGGTCCCCCACCAGGACCTGGCTCGTCAGGGCCAAGCCCTCGCCCGGCGGGGGGTCACCCGGCAGCGGCTCCCCAAGGGTGTCCCCCCGGAACTCCCCGCGCCACTCACCGCGTGACTCACCGCGCCACTCACCGCGGAACTCACCGCTGCTGTTCCGGAGGCTGCTGGTGAGCCGTAACATCGGGCAACAGAGACGCTTCACCCTGGCACACACGCCCAGGTTGGTTTGGTTGTGAAGTGTTTATTTCTGTTGGTTTGGTTGTGAAGTGTTTATTTCTGTTGGTTTGGTTGTGAAGTGTGTATATCTGTTGGTGTGGTTGTGAAGTGTGTATTTTCTGTTGGTGTGGTTGTGTAGTGTGTATTTCTGTTGGTGTGGTTGTGTAGTGTGTATTTCTGTTGGTGTGGTTGTGTAGTGTGTATTTTCTGTTGGTGTGGTTGTGAAGTGTGTATTTTCTGTTGGTGTGGTTGTGAAGTGTGTAGTTCTGTTGGTTTGGTTGTGTAGTGTGTATATTTCTGTTGGTGTGGTTGTGAAGTGTGTATATCTGTTGATGTGGTTGTGAAGTGTGTATTTCTGTTGGTGTGGTTGTGTAGTGTGGATTTTCTGTGTCCTGCGCTTCAGAACTGGCAGCACAGTGCCGTGTGCAGAGTGTGTTGCTTCGTGCTCAGTGGACCTGGAGTCAGGCTGTGTTATGAGCAGGTCACACTGCCGTGTTCTGACTCCCCCCCTGCCCCGTGCCCCCTGCCACTGTCTCACTCATAACACACACACACACACACACACACACACACACACACACACACACACACACACACACACACACACACACACACACACACACACACACACACACACACACACACACACACACACACACACACTCACACATACACACACACACACACACACACACACACACACACACACACACACACACACACACACACACATACACACACACACACACACACACACACACACACACACACACACACACACACACACACACACACCACACACACACACACACACACACACACACACACACACACACACACACACACACACACACACACACACACACACACACACACACACACACACACACACACACACACACACAGACAAGGGGCAACCTTTAAAGTCTGTGGGAAAAAGTGTTTTCCCTCATCATAAGGTGTTCCTGATTGTAGATGGTGGATAAGGGTTTGTCATGTGTCCATGCTGGCGTTTGACGCCATGCGGCTGGGTGAATGGCGTCTTTGTGGGGACGGAGGGCGGAGCGGCGGACGCATAGGAGGGTGTGTAAGGCTGGGCCTTCCCCTGGCCACGGGCATGGCCATTTATATATATGTATACAATTAAATACAAATATATATATAAGAACATAAGAATACACAATGACGGGCCGTTCAGCCCATCTAGGCTCGTCATGTCCTAATCTAAAGAGTATCCAGTACTGCATCTAGACTTCAATAGCCCAAGTGTTTCTGCCTCTACTACCTGACCTGGCAAGCTGTTCCAGGCATCGACAACTCTCTGTGTAAAGAAAAACATCCTAATATCTGTGCGGAATTTGCCTTGAACTCATTTCCACCTGTGGCCTCTTGTTCTGCTGACCCGACTTATCCTAAAAAATCTTTGGTACTTCATATATATAAACAATTAAATTCAAATGCTAGCAATAGAAGATTTGAGGTGGAGTTAGCTCACTCAATCCACTGCCTACTGCGGAGGGCGTAAGTAAGCTGGCCGGCTGCAGCCGATTGCTGCATGGTTATTAGGCTACTAACGTTAGTTAGCTAGCTAGTTCAGTGCTCCAGTCTCATCCAACAACGCGTTGTCCTGTCAGTGAAGCAGCACTCAACAAGCTAGCCCATGTTACCCTGAAAGCTGAAGGATTCATCACGGACTCACAGAGCCATTCTGGACACACACTCTCTGCTAATGTCAATAAAAAGTGTTATAAATTATGTGTGTGAGAATTAAAAAGCAAGCCTTATATTACACCTGGAATCGAATTGAGTAAGTACACTGGTGTAACTTTAGAGAAAGTTCATTCTTTTATTTTTATTTAAGATTAGCACAGGCACAAAACTCAGACAACTTGACTGATGTGATTTTCTTCAACCAGTGGGGTTTTGGAAGTGCGAGGTAAACGTGACGTTATGTAGATATTCAACTCACTTTTGGTATTTATATTTCCCTCATTAAGCAGTCTTTCAGAGATATTGTTGGATTGCAACAGCATATTCGCTTCTCTCCCAACTCTAAATCAACTCGTCTCTTCACTAAACCCCAGAGTCTCGTCTATGATGTTCTTTGGATTAAAATCTTGTTTGTGCAGGAGAGCGTTCATGTACAGAGAGTGAATGGCAGGGGTATGGGCCTGCTTTGGTTCAATCGACAGTTGCCCTTAATGTTGACCTACAAAATAAAGGTGCAAGTGGCCCGTGCAAACGCAGCGTGTTATCTCGGCGAGTGCTGAATTGTCTCAGAAGTAAACGAACACACTGGCATTTTATTCAATCAAAAGAGAATCGAGGGCTGAATCCAGTGTGATTGAGCTGGCCGTGTACAGTAAAGAGACCTACGTGCTGTGATACCCGCTGCAGCAGGTGTGTAAGGCTGCATTGGCTGAAATATTCCCTTAATCTTGAGGGAGGAGAGTGGCCTGTCCCCCTTGGTTCCCACTGAAGCTAAACTTCAGGGCCCAATCCGCCGTGACCGTTGGCAGATCAGAGAACAGAGACAACCGAAATGGTATAAAAAAAAAGTAATGAAGAATTAACGAGGCAGCGCAGACAATCGTGGCATTATCCGGCGTCGGCCGCAGACTGGGACGAAAGCAGTCACCGGAGATGAACAGCAGACCGCGTGTTTTCCAGGAAGCGAGAGAGAGGGAGGGTGTCTCCTGACAGCGTGCGCACTGTCTCGGCTACGTCCTAGCGGCCCATGTGGACGGGCTTTACGGGCGGAGCCTTTCCTCTGAAACGCCTGTTCACTTCACATCACAGACGCTTGACCAGGGAGACTCTGGCCACATGTTTTACATGCTGAAGCAGTTCAGCTAAAGAGCCTTGCTCAGAGGTACAGCAGCAATGCCCCGTATATGATTGAAGCTGGCAACCCCCCCCCCACTCCTCTGACCTCTGACCGCTACACTGTGTCCAAACTACACCGTTCTGCATTACGAGAACAGAGTGACCCAGAGCTTTGGCAGCCGGCGTGTTGTGCGTGCTTCCGGTGTCTCTTGTTTTGTGCTTTCGTCCTGTGTGTGTGTGTACGTGTGAGTGTGTGGGAGAGTACGTGTGCGTGTGTGTGTATCTGTGAGTGTGCGCGGCGGCGCGTCAGTGTGTTTGTGAGTCCTGGCGAGACGAGGAAAAGCAAAAAGCCGTCTCCATTTTTACAGCCTCACTAAAGCCCTTAACTGGACACCGCCATAGATCACACGGTCTGAAGTGCAGGACTGCGTGCTATTGGCTCGTACACATACACAGTGCCCGACCCTGCCGTCTGAACTCCACGGCTGTTTATGACATCATAAAGCTGTCAAGAGTGTCAGCCTTCCCTCTGTCTGTTTATAGGAGGGGGGGAGGGGGAGGGGAGGGGGGTTCTCGTTTGCGGTTTAAACTTCACCCCCGATGCCCTGCAAGCGTCTGTTTGTCCGTCCAATTAAAGGAAGCCGATAAGAGACGGCCCACATCCACGGTTTATCTTTACGGGAAAGTGTGTGATGCGGCCTGTGCGTAAGAGTGTGTGTACGACATTCGTTTGTGATGATGAAAGGATGTCAGCCTTAAAAAGAACCAGAACTGGGGCCCTTCTGTGGCGGGGATGATAACAGGCTTGTTTTTCCCTTTTTCGTGAAAACGTGAGGGATCGCAGGATGTGAGAGGAACCGGGCCGAACCAAAACAAGCCGTAAGTCTGTCAGGGAGGAGGAGAGGACGAAACTGGCGAGTGACCCGAGCTGGTGGGAGTGGGAGCTGTTTGAGGATCGAGAGAGGGGGGGTGAGGGGGAGGGGCAGGGCGTTTAGAGAGCGGCAGGAGGACAGGGGGCCCGAGGCGGGAGGCCGCTGTGGGGCCCTGTGAGGTGCTTCTTCTGGCCGGAGCTGATGGGACACTCTGGGAGATGCTCTGTAGAGGCATTTACATTTACACTTACATTTTAGGCATTTAGCAGACGCTCTTATCCAGAGCGACTTACAGGATGTGCATTAATACATGGTAGGAACAATCATAGTTTGCGCAAGAGATCAGTGCAGTAATACAGCGATAGACATCATTGCAGGCAGCTGGGTACCATACCTGTAACACAGGGAAGGAAAGGGTAGTGGTGGTGACAATTAGCTAGATGTACAGAGTTCAGTGGTAGTGGAGTCTGAAAAGGTTTGTTTTGAGTCTCTTGCGGAAGATCTGGGTGTCGGCTCTCTTTGGGCTGTGAGCTGCACGTGGGAGAGGGCATCTCCCTGCTGGGGTTTGGGCTAGTTCTGCATTGGATTAGAACAGGAGTGTCAATCTCCTCTCCCAGAAGGGCCTGTGTGGGCGCAGGCTTTTATTCTAGCCACTTAGGGCGCAGTGGCTCAGTGGTTAGCGACACGGGCTGGCAAGTGGAGAGTTGCTGGTTCGAATCCCAGGAAGGCCAAACGAAAAACAATGAACTGGAAACCGGAGGGAGGCTAGTTCAGTTCCTGGGGCACTGCCGAAGTGCCCTTGAGCAAGGCACTGAACCCCTAAACTGCTCCAGGGGCTTGTCGCTATGGCTGACCCTGTGCTCAGACCTCTGATGGAAAACTTATGTATAGTGGTCTATGTGTGTGTGTGTGTATCTAGGAGAGATAAAAAGACAAATCAATTACCTTGAACATGGCAATAAAGTATATTCTATAAAGTATATTCTTCTATATTCTACAGGCTCTTGACTCGACTGGCCACGATTAGTCGATTAGTGGAATCAGGCGTTTTTGCAGAAACAAAACGTGCGCCCACACCGGTCCTTCTGGGGTAAGATTGGACGACGCTGGATATTAGAATTTAGCGGAAGGTTTGTAAATGGAATGCACCGTGAGTGCAGCGTCATCAACGTAGTAACGAACACGGCAACACGCGAGAGACACACAACCCAGTTACCACGGCGTCTCTCGTCTTCAATTCAGTTACTGTCCTTGATGTGTCTCACCCTGTGTTGTAGACTTACTTGTAGTGTTGTACTTGGGGGACAAAGCCAGTAGGTTCTCTACTTTATTAATAGACTACATATTTGAAACACGGAAACATAGACTTAGGAATAACGAAGGAATAACCTTTTTAAAATTCCACATACACAACATCTCATCACTCGTTAGGAATGAGTGGGATAATAAAGCGTATGGTGCAGGCCTTGTCAGTACCATTCATTTCATTTCCACGTTAAGTGTGTTAACATTTTCACTTTATTGATTCAAATAACCAAGCTAACGCCAGTAGCTAATGAACATTAATCTAGCTAGCTAATTGGTGCACGGCAGTGCTTAATTTGTCAAATAAGAGATGCCGGGGCTCAACTCGCCTCCCCCAGCGGAGGAAAAAGGGTAAACTTCTACCTCTGTGTCGCTGAATTTCTGTCCCTCCCTCTGGTCTAATGGTAACTTTCCAGTGGTGGAGCAACAAGGGTTAAAAACAGGAGCGATGATATGCTTGCTGTTTTTAAAGACGCTCTTGTTGATGTGCAGATTAGATTCATTTGTGAAAAACCCATCTCGCACTCTGCGCTGGAAATTGCTACGGTGTTAACAGCGGTTAAGAGATCCTTCAAGGGCTGTGTGACTTGTTCTCCTGATGTCTCTGTGAACACTGAAAGCACAAATTTGTTTCTTGGCTGTTATGATATTTATGAGCCCGGGGCTCTGATTCTGAGTAAGACATTTGCCGGGGCGCAAAATCGGATTCTTGGAATTTGCTCTGGCTGAGCCCCAGCTAGCCCCGGCACAAATTAAGCACTGGTGCACGGTAACATTAACATTAGCTATTAGCTGTCGTGCAGACTCGTGCACATGCTCAGACGTGGGTGGGAATCTCACATCTCACCAGTTTATCAGCAAATCTGTTTTTGTTTTTTTGTTGTTGTGGGCAGACGGCTACCTTCCCCCATCATATTATCAATTGTCAAGTGTGAGAAATTACATGAACTGACTAATATAAAAAATGTATCTTTTATATTAGCCTATTTTAATAAGTCAATTATTTTAATTTATATAACAGATAGCCTCTGATAGACCTGCCTCTTCCCACCTCCCTAGCAGCAAGGATCAGCACCTCTCTAGGCACACCCCTGACTGTCTTTCTATTTGGGTTCCTCATTCTGTGAATAAGAATACCACAAAAATAAGTTGTCATCAATAACTTTACGTGGGGTCAGTTTCAACAGAGTGTTAGAACTAACCCTGTGCTGTGGTGGTTGGAGTTTTGCCTAGCTAGCACATTTTGTGTGTTCCTGTCATATTTCAAAACCAAGCTACATTATAGCTACCAGATGGATGATTAAAATGATATAAGGTTGGACTCTGTGACTTACACACACAAACCAGTAATCAAAAAACTGCTCCAGTACAAAAAGTTACTTATTTGGCAAAAGAAACACACTTTTGCTGATAAAAAGAGAATAACTGGTCGGATTGTTCTAAAACTTGGTAATCAGACGTCATTCACCTTCATGGAAATGTGACAGGGAGCGCTACTTGTTTGACCATGTACAACAATATAAAAAGTCTGTGTTACAACAAACCCCGTGTTAGTTTTATCCCCGGTCAACCCTACCGTTACACCCCACAGACACACATTGCTTCTCCTCACCATTTCAATTTTGAGTCTTTGAGAAAATGATAAAAGCTCCAGCTTATCTTATCATTATCGTAAGGTCACAGTGGGGCGAAACAAATAACAATTTTGATGGTTGTGGTCTGTGTGCCTCCAGCGAACCCCTGATGCAGTGACGTGGGCACTTTCACGGCCTTTTAAACTGCCGTTCCTTTCATTCCAAATCCACACTGCAGTCTCCTCAAGACTCTCTCCATTCAGGGTCACATTTTTACATTTGACATTTTAGGCATTTAGCGGACGCTCTTATCCAGAGAAACTTACACAGTTTACATTTCTGTACATACAATCCATTTATACAGCTGGATATTTTACTGAAGCAATTCAGGTTAAGTACCTTGCTCAAGGGTACAACGGCAGTGGGAATTGAACCTGCAACCTTTGAGTTACAAGTCCAGTTCCTTGACCATTATAATAATATAATAATAATAATAATAAAGCTTTATTTATATAGCACCTTTCATACAGAGAATGCAGCTCAAAGTGCTTTAACATTTCAGCACAGTACAAAGAATGAAATAAACATGATAAAATAACCAAGGAGAAAAAAACACATAATAAATGAAATAGTGAAATATATAAACCACACCAGTAATCCAAGGACACAAAAGGTAAGGTATAATAAAAGATGATACAATAATGAAAAATAATAAAATAATAAAATTGATATTAGCAGAATAAAATTAATAAAAATAAAATCTGTTAAAATGTTAAAACAAGCATGTATTTCCTGTGTGTTCAACTTCCAAAACCTTCAACATTTAAAAACGTCTACTTACTGCTAATTAAAACTAGATTAAGAAGGTATGTTTTCAGTTGTCGTTTAAAAATATCCACTGAGCCCACCTCTCTAATATTTTTTGGTATGGTATTCCACAGTTTAGGTGCATAATGTACAAAGGCAGCTTCCCCAATTTTATTTGGTGGGACTTTTGGAATGCTTAAGAGGCCTGCCATAGAGGACCTAAGGGCTCGTGAAGGGACATAACACGACAGGGAATCAGTAATATATAAAGGTGCTAGACCATTTAAGGCTTTATATACAAGTAAAATAACTTTAAAATCAATCCTAAAAGATACAGGGAGCTAGTGGAGCGTAGCGAAAACAGGGGTAATATGTTCTCTTTTCCTTGTTTTTGTTAAAAGTCTAGCCGCAGAGTTCTGAATTTTAATTTTTCAATTGACTTTTTTTGGAAGACCAGTAAAAAGAGCATTACAGTAATCCAGCCTACTTGAAATAAAAGCATGGATTAACTTCTCAGCATCCTGTTGAGTTAGAAACAATTGTACTTTGGCTTATGCTACACTGCCTGCCTACAGGCAGAAAGTTGGAGTCAGAAAGCTCCAGCTCCATTCTGAATTGAGAGGAGCCCTCCAAGCCGTGATCCACCACTGTGTCCCGGAGCTCACCGTCCCAGTGAAGTCTGTGTGACAGTGCTTCAGTAATGTAATGTAACACGCTCACTCAGTTTTACACGTTGGTGTAAACGTCCTCACCATAGTGTAAACGTGCTCACGTTGGTGTAAACGTGCTCACTACATTTTACATTTGCATTTTAGGCATTTATCAGACGCTCTTATCCAGAGCGACTTACACAGTTTACATTTCTCTATATACAATCCATTTATACAGCTGGATATTTGACTGAAGCAATTCAGGTTAAGTACCTTGCTCAAGGGTACAACAGCAGTGCCCCACCTGGGAATTAAACCTGTAACTCTGAGTTACAAGCCCAGCTCCCTAACCATTACACTACACTGCCAGCCTGTAAACCTGTCGTGTAAACATCCTCACTATGGTGTAAACGTCCTGACTATTTTAAATTTGAGTCCCAGGGGCTCGCGAGAGCAGGTAGCACTTGGCCTCAGACACGCTCCCCGCTCCACGTGGTTCAGCCTTGGCAGGAATGCACGGTGCGCTCACCGAACGTCAGCAGCAGTCACAGGGGATTCAGAGCCAGCTCACTGCTCATGAGGGCGACTGTCACAGAGAAACGGGAGCTGGACTCACACCTCAGGGTCCGCAGTCAGGCACAGCTCAGTCAGCCCCTCCTCTTCACACCTCCTTCACACTACTCCTTCGTTCTTTATGTCCTCTTTCTTTATTCAGACCTGTTCATTTTTCAACATATTTTCATGTTTTGACTTCGACAAAAATCTGAATTTTCATACGCGCCCTTCCCAGCAGTACCAAGATTGACCACCAGAGGTCGTACTGTATTGTGCTGCTGGGTGTGTGTGGGGGTGGGGTGGGGGGTTGTGGGAAGTGTTTTGTTGTCTGGCTCAATGCCAAAGGTTCACCCGGCCTGCAGTTCTAACTGCCGCCATGAGCTCCCATCGGCAGCGTTGGCCAATTGAGATCTCCCACCTCCGACTGCCTGTTACCGCCGGCGATGGAGAGAGACTGCATGCCCCAAACAAGTGGGGAGGGGGTTTGTGTTCCTCTCAAAGTAGCAAAACAAGCAGGGTGTGGTTCAGACTGCGTACCCCTCCACTGGCCCATCTGTAGTGACCGTCCCCTCTCCTTCTGACGGAGTAACTGCTCTTTATGTGGGATCCAGATGTTTTCAAAACGTACGTACATCACAGATGATCACACGTCCCTGTGTCCCAGTTTATAGTTTAAAAACAACGGCTCTTTTACAGGGCAGATACTGCCCCAGGACCTGAATGTGTTAACTATTGTGTACACCTACCCCGCCCCTTCCCCCTCCCTCCCGAGCACATATACGTACACACACACACACACACACACACACACACACACACTCCTGTGAGTATTTATCCGTGCGGTGGGGGATCGCTCCCTGTCTGGCTCTGAAGTGGGTCGTCTGTGCGAGCTGAGGCTGCCGCAAGCGCCGCCGTAACGACCCAAAGGTCTCAGACACGCCCGGCAACCGGCGCCGCGGAAACGGTGGGAACGGGGCGGGAGGAGGAACCGGAGGGCTGGCTCAGCGGCAAATCAGAACTGAGCCGCTCCAGTTCGACCAGCGAACTCAACGGCTGAACTTTCCCCGCCTTCACCTGACCCAGGAGCCTGAACTCAGCACTCCCTCTGGTCACTCTCAGCCTGGCCACGCCCCCTTCACCTGGAACCAGGAGCCTGGACCTCAGCACTCCCTCTGTCTCTCTGACTGTCTGTCCCTCTCTCTGTATCACTTCCTCTCTCTCTGTGTCTCTCTCTCCCTCTCTTTCTCTCTCTCTGCCTCGCTCTATCTCTATCTCTCTGACTGTCTGTCTCTCTCTCTGTATCACTCCCTCTCTCTCTCCCTCTTTCTCTGTGTCTGTGTCTCTCTCTCTCCCTCCCTCTCTCTCTGACTGTCTGTACCTCTCTCTCTGTATCACTCCCTCTCTCTCTCTCTCTCCCTCCCTCTCTCTCTCTCTCTCTCTCTCTCTCCCTCCCTCCCTCTCTCCTCTCTCTCTCCCTCTCCCTCCCTCTCTCTGTCTCTCTCTCTCCTCTCTCTCCCTCTCTCTCTCTCTCTCTCTCTCTCTCCCTCTCTCTCTCTCTCCCTCTCTCTCTCTCTCCTCCCTCTCTCTCCCTGTCATTGCGCAGAAGAGGAACCCTGTGGTGGCCGTTTGTATCTCAGAGGGTGCTCGGGCGCTCGGGGGATTTGCATAAAAAGAAATCGATGTTGTACGCGCCCGCGTTCCGTTCAGCGGGACATCACTGCGACCCGACCTCCTCCCAGCCACCACGTCTCTGAGCGCCCCCACACCGAGCACCGTCCCACCGGGGACCAGAGTCGCCATGCGGGCGAGGAGCGCGCACGGGCGGGAGAGCTGGGGCTAATAAGCCCTCCACACCCTCCTCCCCGTCCCGTCTCCTGTCCCGCCGCTCGCCGGGCCGCCTGAGGGGACCTCTCGCCGCGCCGCGCTCCAGGATGAGCAGAGACCCGCGCTTCCCGAGGAGGAGCACGCCGGGCGCCCCAGCCTCGAGCCGCAGACACTCCTGTATCGGGTACGTCCCTCTCCCGCCCGCCCCGCTGGCTCTCGGCTCATCGCGCAGTGTGTACGAGCGCGTTTCTGTCGCCTGGCCTTTGTGCCGTCGGGTAGTTAAACACGCTGCTGTTCTCGGGGTCAGGTGATTCGGGCGTTTGGGGTGCGTTTGTGTGTGATCCGGTGCGATGTTGCCGTACGCCGTGTTTGCAGCCGAAGCTCACCTCTGCCTGAGGGAGCCGTCTTGTGTGCCCGTCCCGACGCCCCGGCGTTCACACAGGCTGGGGTCTTTCTGCCGTTTTGTTGTCTGGTTGGGTTTCAGCGTGTCTGTCGGGGGCCGGTCAGAGCGATCCCCTCACTGCAGCGACGTGCAGGTGACCCTGACCTGACACAGAGACGAGGTTCCTTGTTTCCACCGTGCTTGTGTTAGTGGAGTGGATGTAGGTGCAGAGTGTGTGTGAACACGCTGAGCCCTTTGCGTGCCGGGGCTCAGTCTACAGGCCCTGTGTCACGGAGACAGTGCAGCTCTGAGACTCTCTGGGGCTGAGCAGGGGTTCAGCTCCTCACAACTTAGCATCGCTTCACTAACTGCCCTGCGAAGAGGAGCCTTTTCGTGAGGAGCAGCAGCTGTGTGAGGAGCAGTTCTGTGAGGAGGAGATGTGTGAGGAGGAGCAGCTGTGTGAGAGCAGTTCTGTGAGGAGGAGATGTGTGAGGAGGAGCAGTTCTGTGAGAGCAGTTCTGTGAGTTCTGTGAGGAGGAGATGTGTGAGGAGCAGTTCTGTGAGGAGGAGATGTGTGAGGAGCAGTTCTGTGAGGAGGAGATGTGTGAGGAGGAGAAGCTGTGTGAAGAGCAGTTCTGTGAGGAGGAGATGTGTGAGGAGGAGCAGCTGTGTGAGGAGCAGTTCTGTGAGGAGGAGCAGCTGTGTGAGGAGCAGTTCTGTGAGGAGGAGGAGGAGGAGCAGCTGTGTGAGGAGCAGTTCTGTGAGGAGGAGATGTGTGAGGAGCAGTTCTGTGAGGAGGAGATGTGTGAGGAGCAGTTCTGTGAGGAGGAGATGTGTGAGGAGCAGCTGTGTGAAGAGCAGCAGTTCTGTGAGGAGGAGATGTGTGAGGAGGAGCAGCGGCTGCTGTGAAGAGCAGTTGAGTTTGGCACAGCTCAGGGAGACTCAGAGGGAAATGAAAAGCAGTGGGTTTGGAGCAGCAGGGGAGAGTTTTGTTAGTCAAATGGAAGCGGACGCTGGTGTCTCAGCTCTGAGGTCTCTCCAGACGCTGCCCGTGGGGACGAGTGGAGCAGGAGGAGAGGGTCACTCTGGACCCTCTGCGTGTGCACACCAATAATGGGCCAGGGAGGGGGGGCGTTGTCCTGGTTTATAATGAGCCTTTCACCCCCCCAAAAAACCCAAACCAGGAGAGTGTGTGGAAGGTTGGGTGTGGTGTGTTCCTCTCCTGGGGCACATTTGAATCTTGTGACGTGTGTGTCACAGCGGGTGGCAGAAGGGGCAGAATTTTCCTGGAGATGTGGTGTGGAAACCGCGATGCCACAAACCGGCTCTGCCCGTGCACTTCTGTGTGAGGGAGAGACGTCTGCGCGCTGGCTCAGTCCTGGAATTTACTTTGCATTTCTTTTGGGATGGATTGAGAGAGACAACATCAAAGGGCATAGGTGTGCAGTGTGTGGTAATGAAGTTGTTGTGTGTGTTTGAGTGCTGTGTGTGTGCTGTGTTTGTGTGTGTGTGTGTGTGTTTGTGATTGTGGTGTTTGCTGTGTGTGTGTGTGTTTTGTGCTGTATGTACAGTGCTGTGTGTGTGTGTGTGTGTGTGTGTGTGTGTGTGTGTGTTGCGCTGCATGTACAGTGCTGTGTGCATGTATGTATGTGTGTGTGTGTGTTTGTGATTGTGGGGTTTGCTGTGTGTGTGTGTGTGTTTGTGTGTGTGCTGTGTGTTTGTAGTTGGTGAGGACCAGCATGCCCCAGGGCAGGGGCAGGATTGGGGGGGTGGGGATTGATGGCTCAGCCAGGGTCCGCTGACATCCCACCTGGGGGGGTTGGGAAAGGGCCAGGCAGAGTCACGATGATCAGACACGCCACCATCATGATTTAGGACTGGGGCACCAGCTGTGTGTGTGTGTGTGTGTGTGTGTGTGAGATTTATGTGTGAGAGTGCTGGTGCATTTGCACCAGTGTGTGTGTGTGTGTGTGTGTGAGAGAGCGTGTGTGTGTGTGTACATGTGTGTGTGTGTGTGTGTGTGAGAGTGTGTGTGTGTGTGTACGTGTGTGTGTGTGTGTGTGTGTGTGTGTGTGTCACGCCCTCGTCTGGGCGTGGGTAACATTGCCGAATACAAAGGCACAGGTTTTAAACAAATATAGATGGCGCAGCCAAATTGCTATTTCCCCAACCAGTGTTGGCGTTTATTTATAGAGTGCAGGATATTTACAGTGGTCGTCGACTTTTAAACAGACGTTATATAAAACAAACTTAAACTCACAAAAACAAGGTAAACGTTCATGAACCCTAACTTCTTTTCTGCCAATCTGCCCATTCTCCAGCTTATCTCTCCTTGAGGCAGAGGCAGAGCTACTTTATACAGGTAGAGAGAGAGTGTGCATGTGTGTGTGTGTGTGTGTGTGTGAGAGAGAGAGAGAGAGAGAGAGAGTGTGCATGTGTGGCAGGGGGTTTCAGTTTCAGTCTTGTCCAGATGTGATGATGTCATCCCCTCACAAGAACTTGAGAGGCCGACGCCCCACATCAAGACACCAGTTGCGCTGTGGAATGTGTGCTGCAGGTCTGTGACAGGGAGCCTTTCATCCTGACATGAGGCCCAGCAGCTGCAGCTGTGAGGAGCTCAGCTTCATGGATGGAAGGGAAGTCTGTTTGAAGTGGATGTTTTACAGTGTGTGTGTGTGTGTATATACACCGATCAGCCACAACATTAAAACCACTGACAGGTGAAGTGAATAACATTGATCATCTCATTACAATGGCAGCTTTCAAGGGGTGGGATATATTAGGCAGCAAGTGAACAGTCAGTTCTTGAAGTTGATGTGTTGGAAGCAGGGCAAGCGTAAGGATCTGAGCGACTTTGACAAGGGCCAAATTGTGATGGCTAGACGGGTCAGAGCATCTCCAAAACGGCAGGTCTTGTGAGGTGTTCCCGGTATGCAGTACCTACCAAAAGTGGTCCAAGGAAGGACAACCGGCGACAGGGTCATGGGTGCCCAAGGCACCCATTCGGTACAGGACTTTCGGTTCGGTACGCGCTGTGAACCGAACGTATGCAATCTTGCTTTAACCGCTAACACACTCAGAGTCCCCCGAAGATAACACTATGGTCATGAGAGAGTGCACGACTGCATTCCTCTCTCGTCTTCAAGGTTTGGATCGTGCTGAAGGACAGTGGGTGGGGGTCTGGATAAATGACACTGACATTCCCCACAAATAAACCAGCTGCTTTCTCACAGTATCCTCACTGCGCAAAACTCTTCAGGTCTTACTTATTTTTACTGGATCCGACCCTGACAGCCAGGGTCACGTTAAGCCTCCCTGGGGCCCAGGGCTAACACACCTCCCGGGGCCCTATGTCCACGATTTTCAACTGGAAAAGTAAAAGCACATTGACGCGACCAGGCCTGGCAACGATAAAGACATGCGGCAAATTCGACAAATAGGCATATGACAAAGGATATCAGAAGTAGATAGTGAATACGTTACAGAATGAGACCTCCAATTGAAAACTTTGAACGTTGTAATGTATTAAAAGCTGTCAAAGAGTACCGACTCTTATATTACAGTGCTCTCGAAATATTCACGTCTGTTACCCGAACGCATGAGTTCAAGCTCAAGTCATGACCAACCTTGCCCAGCATGGCAGGATAATGAAAGGGAGTAGTAGTCTAGTGTACAAAGTAGGCCTACAAACCAGAAATTTGACCACAAATGACAATGCACAAAACAATACACTTCCCGTTCAACCACTAGCACCAACAAAACAAGCATTGATATAAATGATTTAATGTTACTCACCTATAGGACCCTTCTACTTTTCTTCGATGCAAAGTCCTGAATTAGATCCTTGAAATCCATCTGGCGCAGGAAGTCGTGCTCGATTGACATCACAGCCAAATAGTTACATCTGTTTTCAGTCATAATAGTCCTCAGGCGATTTTTGATCAGTGCCGGCTTCGAAAAGGATCTCTCACCGCTAGCATTTGATACTGGGACGGTCAAATAAATTCTCAAAGCAATATCAGCGTTAGGGAAGGCACTTTGGAGTTGATTTTCTTTTAATGTCTTCATTAAAGTTCTAGGTGAGAGGTCACTCATGTTGCTACAGAACGCGACAAACTGAACAAGTTCATCCTGCAGGCCTGTGCTGTACTTGTGTACGAGATTGCGGCAGGCCGTGCGCATCTCCTCTGTGGACATTTTCGTGAGAGTAGTTAAGAATCCGAAGTAGCTACAGGTCTCTTCATATGCATTACATCTTTGATGCAGCATGCTCACCAGATTGTCAATAATGACAAAAAACACCTCACAACAGAACTTCTCACTGCCAGTGAGGATGTGATCTGGGGTATTGGATTCGTCTGCTCTCTTTTTCCTTTTCACTTGGCGAGTTGTTTCCCACCGGATGTAAGCCTTGGTATTTTTCGGAGAGTTTCTTCATTTCTCTCCTTTTTTTGCTGAGCTTGTTTTCTCTTTAAAGCACCGCTATCATATTTTCAAATAGCCTCGTGAGACATCGTTGTGAAGTGAGCGAGCTACAAACACACTCTCACTGACACTGATTGTTGCGACAGGACAATGTGGACTACTACAGGTGGGAAAGTGGACCAAAATGTACAGTAACAGTCAAAACACCATAAACCTGCATTCAAAAATTCAATGTAAGCCTACAATAATCCGCTATTCCCGGGGGCCCCCTAGTGGCCGGGGCCCTGGGCTGCAGCCCATGTTGCCCAATAGGTTAACGCGGGCCAGCTGACAGCTCTGAGAGAGAGAGAGACAGAGAGAGAGAGAGACAGAGAGAGAGAGAGAGAGAGAGAGAGAGAGAGGGAGAGGGGGACAGACCTACACACATACACACACACACACACAGACCTACACACATACACACACACACACCTACACACATACAAGGGAAATCACTCAAGGTAACGCATTCACAGGACAGCTTCACAGTGCCCTCCCCCGCCTCCTAAAGTGCCCTGGAGCAGTTACTTGGGCCTGAGCGTGTGGCTGGACACACACACAGGGTTGTGTGACTGCCCCCCCTCGCACCCGAAGCCCATCGATCTCCACAGCTCCACCAGCTCTCCACAGAGCTACGTCAACTGTCACAACGTCACACAGCATCCGCCAACAACCCGCCGCAAAATAAAACCAAACCACACTGTGTCATAGTTACTTGTGCTCTGGTGAAGATCAAACTGCCTGAACTGCAACATGGCGGCCAGATTCTAAGAGTCTGAACCACATTTACAGTCGAAGCATTTAGCAGGTGTGTGTAAATACATGGTAGGAACAATCGTAGTTTGCGCAAGAGATCAGTGCAGTAATACAGTGATAGACATCATTGCAGGCAGCTGCATGTACCATACCTGTAACACTGGGGAGGAAAAGGTTAGTAAATTCATTTTTATGTAAGCAGGGATACATAGTGTAGAGCCTACTTGGCAGTGGTGATGGCAATTAGCTAGATGTACAGAATTCGGTGGTAGTGGAGTCTGAAAAGGTGGGTTTTGAACCAGATTAAAAGCATTGCAAAAACAAATGAGTCCTCTCGGGCTGTTTATGGAGTGGGTCCCTGCTTCACGCACCCCACTGTGGAAAGCATTTTGTCAGTAATTGCACTATTTTTTTGCATTTATGTAGCGCCTTTCCTCTCTGTCAAGAGTCTCAACACGCTTGGCAGTCCTGGGGAAAGGAGAATTCGCCCATTTTTGACCTCCGCTTCTACAGATGAGAGGGCTGGCAGAGTAGTGTAGTGGTTAGGGAGCTGGGCTTGTAACTCAGAGGTTGCAGGTTCAATTCCCAGGTGGGGCACTGCTGTTCAACCCTGTTGAATTGCTTCAGTTAATATCCAGCTGTATAAATGGATTGTAAAGAAATGTAAACTGTGTAAGTCGCTCTGGATAAGAGCTTCTGCTAAATGCTTAAAATGTAAAATGTAGATAAGAGGTGTCTGTGCTGTGCCTTTCATACCTGCCCATGGAGGTGAGGAGCTCCTCTCCCAGCAGAATTTACCGTCCAGCCGACGTGAGAGATCCTCCGCAGCTGGCCTTTAGAGAGTGTGCGAGGGTTTTCTGTGGCGTGAGTGACACCTGCTGGCTGGAAAGTGAATCTTTTCTCTGGTGTGGACTGCTGCTGTTTTATTGTTTTCTCATTTCGTACACAAGATTCGTCTGTTTCTTTATCCGTGTGTGTGTGTGTGTGTGTGTGTGTGTGTGTGTGTGTGTGTCTGTCTGTATGGGGCGAGCTGTGAGGCTGAGCTAATTCAGGGATTATTCAGGTGGAAAGATGAGTTTGGACACCTGTGTTTATCCTGCTGTTTCAATCAATCAATCAATCTTTATTTTTGTATAGCGCCATTTACAAACAGGTTGTCACACAGCGCTTCACAATTGGCATTTTCCAGAGGGAATCAAAAACCAGAAAACCATTGGAGCCAATGTAGGAAACTGAAAATTATTCCCTGACCCCTTAAAAGGCGGTCGAGATGAACTCCTGGAAAATTGTGGGATACAGAGAAAAACAACACAAATAGTCCTTGAGGCTCATGCGGCTTAACAGACCACTGGAAGGGCATTCTAAGTGTAGGAGTGGGGTGGACCTCATCCCTCCAGATACCAGGGCAGGGCGGGGGATGGAACCAGCAGCTAGGGTCTGGGCCAGCGGCATCCGGCTAACACATGGCAGGGGTGGGGGTTGACTCTGGGGCAGGTGAGCTCCGGGCAGGTGCCCACGAAGCCGGGAGAAAAGAGGAAAGGTGCAATTATGACTATGATAAATATCACGGATCAGGGGAAGAGTAGTGATAACACTTTTGCACCAGCAGAAGTAATCTAGGGCAGCATAACTAATTAGGTGAGTGGCACAGGGAGCACGCAGCCATGAGGGCACTCAGAGACCATCCCACCACATCATCAGCAGTCCTGATAGGGGCGGATCATCACTTATGATTGGTGACAGTAAGGATAGCTCATTGCACCAGAAGGCTCTATTGCTACGCCCCTCCACATCTGCACCTAATGACTATAAGAGACTAAAGAGATGCGTTTTAACCTAGACTTGAAAATTGAGACCGTGTCTGACTCCTTCACAGAGATGGGTAGACTGTTCCACAGTAAAGGAGCTCTATAGGAGAAAGCTCTGCCACCTGCTGTATTTTTGATATTCTAGGGACTACCAAGTTGCCTGCATCTTGTGAGCTTAAGTGAACGTGGGGGATTGTACGGATGAAGTAGATCCGTCAAGTAAGAGGGTGCAAGTCCATGCAACACCTTATAAGTTAAGAGGAGTACCTTATAGTCTACACGATAGTTTATAGGAAGCCAGTGAAGTGACGCTAACACAGGACTAATGTGCTCATATTTCTTTGTTCTAGTCAGGATCCTTGCAGCAGCATTCTGTACGAGTTGTAGGCTCCTGAGTGAGGCATTGGAACAGCCAGACAGTAATGCATTGCAATAATCTAATCTAGATGTACAAAGGCATGTACCAATTTTTCTGCATCTATTAATGACAGGAAGCCCCTAATTTTGGCAATATTCCTCAGGTGAAAAAAGGCTACTCTGGAAATGTTTTTGATGTGACTATCAAATGAGAGACCAGGATCTATAGTAACACCAAGGTCTTTTACCGCCAAACTTGCAGCAACAGAGCAACCATCCAGATTAAGAGATAAATCAGATAACCCTCTTCTGAGGTTTTTGGGCCCCAAGACCAACATCTCTGTTTTATCAGTATTTAGCAATAGAAAATTATCTGACATCCAGTCTTTTATGTCTTTAAAACAGGCCTCCAACTGTTCGAATTGTCCTTCGCCAGGTTTCATTGATAGGTATAATTGTGTGTCATCTGCGTAGCAGTGAAAATGTACGCCATGTTTACGAATGACATCACCAAGTGGCAACATGTAAAGGGAGAACAATAATGGCCCCAAAACAGAACCTTGAGGGATACCATATTCCACCTTGATGAGAGCAGAGGGCTCGTCATTTAACTGCACAAATTGATATCTATCTGATAGGTAGGATTTAAACCAGGAGAGTTTGGTGGTCTATTGTGTCAAACGCAGCACTTAAGTCCAAAAGCACAAGAATAGAGACACATCCACAGTCAGCTGATATCAGTAAGTCATTGACAACTTTAATAAGAGCAGTCTCAGTGCTATGGTGTTGCCTAAATCCTGACTGAAAAGTTTCATAGATGTCATTTGATGTCAGGAACGAAGTCAGTCTCTGAGCTACAGCTTTCTCTAGAATTTTGAGAGAAAAGAAAGATTAGAAATTGGCCTGTAGTTACTGAGATTTTCTGGGTCAAGGTTTGGTTTCTTTAAAAGTGGCTTAATTACTGCCACTTTTTGAGAATTTGGCATATAGCCTGATGAAAGAGACAGATTAATAATGTCTAGCATGGATTGCCCCATAACAGGAAGAAGTTCTTTAACAAGTTTTGTTGGGATTGGGTCTAATTGACAAGTAGATGGTTTGGAGGACATAACCAATTTAGAAAATTCAGTCCACTCCAGAGCACTAAAAAACTCAAGAGTAGCCATAGGACCCCTGTCCTGGTAAGCCTGTGCTTTCTGATCAGTGTCCGCTACAGCAGAAGGTGCCATTTTAGAAATTTCATCTCTAATTTTCTCAATCTTCTCAGAGAAAAGTTCATGAAATCATTACTATTATGGGCTGCCGGAGGCTTAGCATTGGTTTCAGTCTGGTTCTTTGTCAGTTTGGCCACTGTATCAAAAAGAAATTTTGGATTATTCTTATTACGCTCAATCAGATCAGACAAATAGGTT
>JAINUG010000296.1:202500-227500 GCA_029706075.1 Aldrovandia affinis | reverse complement strand
CCTTTTGCCCTCAGAGTCAAAAAGTGGCCTTTTTTTGGCTTTATTTGTTATTGAAATTCTATCAAATATAAAGAGGGAAATGTATAGTAGTGTCCACGAAAAAATACACCTTATCAATTTAAAAAGCACTCCGCTTTTCCTCTCAGTGTGATGCTCAAAAACATGTTACTAAAATCAAACTGTAGTTCAGTAGTTGTACCATATGTCTCATTTATAAAATATATGCAGTGTAACAAAATGATACAGAACATGAAAACAGAAGGAAGTTTTGAAACCCCAAATTCAGGGGGCTTATGTATCAAGCATGTCAGAGTAGGACTGCTGATCTAGAATCTTATCATTACTTATAATGAAAGGTAAAACAGGTCCCAGGTTCTTTCTCAAAGAAACCACTGATCTAATGTGACTGAATTGGTCTAAACAACTGAACACTGGCTGACTTGCATTACTACATCAGATCTGTGGTTTCTTCATGGAATAATGTGTTTCAGTAGAATTTGAACAGGTCCCATGTTATGAACATAGTGTGTGATTATGGATGGTGGCAGGGTGGGAATAGTGCGTGTCGGTGGGGTGGGAATAGTGTGTCAGTGGGGTGAGTGCCCTTTTTTTTTTTTTGAGCCCCTGCCCCCCAAAATGTCTGTGCACGGCCCTGGTTAACATGTGAGCGCGCAGGCAGGGTGAGTGATGTCACTGCCGGACTCAGAGGGGCAGGGCCTGTGAGCTGGAAGGAGCCGCACGCACGTCACCACACCACAGCGCTCACAACCCCACATCCTCCACTCATCTGACCCGCATCCTGCAACTCGTTTCTCACTGCCCCGAAGGCTGTGGGTTTGAATATCTGTCTGCCCTAAAGGCTGTGGATTTGAATATACACACTTTACATTTTAGGCACTTAGCAGACGCTCTTATCCAGAGCGACTTACGCAGTTTACATTTCTGTACATACAATCAATTTATACAGCTGGATATTTTATTGAAGCAATTCCTTGCTCAAGGGTACAACGGTAGTGCCCCACCTGGGAATTGAACCTGCAACCTCTGAGTTACAAGTCCAGTTCCCTAACCATTACACTACACTGCTGCCCTAAATACCAGTCTGCCCTAAAGGGGGTGGGTTTGAATACCAGCCTGCCCTAAAGGGGGTGGGTTTGAATACCAGCCTGCCCTAAAGGGGGTGGGTTTGAATACCAGTCTGCCCTAAAGGGGGTGGGTTTGAATACCAGTCTGCCCTAAAGGGGGTGGGTTTGAATACCAGTCTGCCCTAAAGGGGGTGGGTTTGAATACCAGTCTGCCCTAAAGGGGGTGGGTTTGAATAGAAATCAAAGGTCCTGGCTCGGGGGGCACAGCTGCTGTAGATATCCAGCTTTGTAAATGGACAACGTCTGAAAGGACAGCCAGGTGTCAGCTAAGCAAATCAATATGAAATAATGAATGAATAATAAACCGTTCTGGGAGGGAGCAGACGAACACTATGGCCCATTGTGTAAAAAGGTGTGTGTAATGTAGGGAGTGTGTGAGGGTGCGAGGGCACAGACAGCCGTAACTGTCGTGATGTGTCTCTGCTTGTTTGCGATGGCAGGAGTGTGGAATCAGTCTTTGTTGGAGTCTGCAGCAGATCAGGGCAAAGCTGTCCCCAGAACAGGTCCTTGGGCCCTTGCCAATGCCAAGAGAAGCCCTGCTATTGGCTGCCATTTCTGGGTGTGGTCCTCTGAGTTTCGTGCTTCTAACAACATAACATAACATAACATATGCCATTTATCAGACGCTTTTATCCAAAGCGACTTACAGTAGTGAATGCATACATTTTTCAGTATATGTGGTGCCAGTGGGGATCGAACCCACAACCCCCCCCACCAGCTCTTCTACAGACAAAAGCAAAAGACCAGTCCTCAAAGCTTCCTTAGATAAATATGCCTCTTTTTTTTGTTCAGTTGCATTTTATTTTATAATAAGCTTAATTTTCCGTCGTTAGGTTGTCTTTGTTCGATCCGTGTACACGGCAGATCCAGTGAGCAGCTCGTCGCAGCGAGGGGAGAGGTGTGGTTGCTGTGTGGTCGCAGCGAAACTGGTCGCGCCGGAAACGTGTTTCTGTGAAAGAGCGGCGTGATCTCTTCTCAGAAAGTCACCAGCGAGGCCCCGAACGGGCTGACCAATCGCACGGACGCACGTCTCTGACAGGGCCTGTCCAGGGGGCGGGGCTTACCGTCCACCTCTTTCCGGAATTTCAGGAACGGGTGACGCAGGTTCGCTCTCGGTTCCCCTTCGTGACGCTTGATTGATAAATGTAGGAGGTGATGTGAGACTGACAGGTGCAGGGGAGAGAGAGAGGAGAGAGGGGAGAGAGAGGGAGAGAGAGGGAGAGGGAGAGGGAGAGAGAGAGAGAGAGAGAGAGAGAGAGAGAGAGAGAGAGGGAGAGAGAGAGAGAGGGAGAGAGAGAGAGAGAGAGAGAGAGAGAGAGAGAGAGAGAGAGAGAGAGAGAGACAGCGTGTTCTTCTCATGTAACGTCTGAGGCCAACTCTTCTCTTCCGTTGACCACTGATTTTGCTGCCATGGTCAAACTCTGGAGGAGAAGTGTTCCTGCAGCCCTCAGGCCCCTTGTGCCTGGGGAGAGGAGGGGGGGGGGCACTGGGGCAGGCAGGGGTGTGTGTGCTGTGGAGGCTGCTCACATGAGCGGGTGCGGTCAGGAGGAGGGCTGGACACTGTGTGTGTTTGTGTCTTTGTCCCTGGGTCTGTGCTTTGTCCTCAGTGGGCGTAGCCCTTAGAGGTCTTGGGCTATTTTGTCTCGTTGTCGAGGACAAAAGACGGGTCGTCAATTTCGTCGTCAGCATCACTCTCGATGTCAGACTCCTTACCAATAATTTCTTCAAGTTCGTCATCCTCGACGTACAAAATCAAGGTTGGTGGTACATTTAGCATTTGCCTCACACGACGCTCAACTCGCCTCATTTCTCCTCCACAAAAACTCCAACCCCAACTCCAAAAACTGGCTAGGCATTTTTTCTGTTTCATAATATGACAAAAAACTCTGAAGATATTCAAATAAATGCGACGCCTGCCTCACATACTGTATGCGCTTTTACGCACGCGCGAATATCATTTTTACATCAAATTAAAATGATAATATCTCAGTTTTTACTTGGTCTTTCAACGTCATTCAAAAAACTAGCCTGGGGTTTCAAGCCAGCACTTTAGAGTGAAGTTGACGGCAATGCTCAAAGTGACTTCGTTCTAAAGCTACGGCGTCTGGAACCAGTTACTGATTTGATCACGCCGGCGTGATCGGCGACTCCTAAGAGTTAAGGCTGGTGCTGCCCCTGAGCTGACTGTCACACCGCCACACGCGCTCCTGAGCTCACTGCCATCGCTCACACATCCCCCCGTGTGTGAAGTCACAGCTGCTGTCTGCCCTGGCACGGTGGAAGGTGATGTGGACGTACCTTGTTATGCGGCTGTGCAGACGCACATTCTAAATGACGGACGCAGTTAGTTGGTCTGTTAAGCCTCATGAGCCTCGAGGACTATTTGTTTTTGTTTTTCTCTGTATCCCACCATTTTCCAGGAGTTCATCTCGACCGCCTTTTAAGGGGTCAGGGAATAATTTTCCAGTCTCCCACATTTCCAGTCTCCAACATCTGGTTGTCTTTTAATTTCCTCTGGAAAATGCCAATTGTGAAGCGCTGTGTGACAACCTGTTTGTAAATGGCGCTATACAAAAATAAAGATTGAATGAAGATTGAGTCAGTCACATGCCCTTAGCTGTTTATGTCACGCGTCGCGCTGTAGCACCGATCCGTCCGCTACTCTCGCTCCCTCCTTCTCTCGCTCTCTCTCGCTCCGACTCGCACGCCCTCCCTGGGGACTGGCCGCTCGCACCCGGGCGCCCTGCAGTGGCCATCGCGGCCCCTCCCCAGCCAATGGCAGCGAGGGAAACGTTGTCTCCACGGCTACAGAGGTCTCTAACCCCTCGTGGTGCAGGTGGCCAGGGGGCAGCGCTGCAGTGAGACGTGTCTAATGATGGAAAAGTACCCGGCGGTCAGGGCAGGAAGGGCAGCGTGACCCTGACCCAGGGGGTGTGCCCCCGCATCCCCGCTGACACATTTACGAGCAGAGCGCCGCCGGCCACGGGGAACTGTCCCACGGGTCATTTCAGGAGCGCCCGGCCGAGGCTGACCCTCATCAGGGCGTGTTGGGCTCCTGCCCAGATCTCACCTTTTCACAGCCTGTGTTCCTCACACACTCCCTGTGCTCCTCACACGCTCCCTGTGCTCCTCACACACCTCCCTGTGCTCCTCACACACTCCCTGTGCTCCTCACACCCTCCCTGTGCTCCTCACACGCTCCCTGTGCTCCTCACACCCTCCCTGTGCTCCTCACACACTCCCTGTGCTCCTCACACACTCCCTCTGTCCCTCACACACTCCCTGTGCTCCTCACACACTCCCTGTGCTCCTCACACACTCCCTGTGCTCCTCACACACTCCCTGTGCTCCTCACACCCTCCCTGTGCTCCTCACACACTCCCTGTGCTCCTCACACACTCCCTGTGCTCCTCACACACTCCCTGTGCTCCTCACACACTCTGTCCCTTCACCGACCGCACGGGGGACTGTCTTGGCTGATGGGTGTGTCAAATATGTTCCAGTGAGACAAGATCTTGAGTTTCTGTGCACTGTGAACCAGGGAGGGGTGCCCACGCTCACCAAGATCTGCTGGGTGTGCGGGCTTTTGTGTTCCAGCCCTTCACTAACGCACCTCACCAAGACAGCGTGTGTTTGAGTCAGGTGTGTTAGTGCTGGGCTGGAACAAAGGCCCGCACACCCGGTAAATCTCCAGGACCGAACCGCTCGTTGAAACATTCCCTCTTTTGCCCTGACCTTCCCATCGCTGGAGGTCCTGTAGGCCTGAATCCCTCGAACCTCAGTCAGTAAAACCTGGGAGCTCACGGCCAAGCAGGGGAGAATAGCGGATGGCACGATTTGCCTTGGGAGTGAAGTAAAATACAAAACATGTAGCCATTAATAACATCACCAAACGCGAACGTCGCGCCGCCTTCGCTGTAAGAGGTGGTCTGGGTGGACGGACACACAGATCGTTTATCACACGTGGAAATTGCACAGCGCCGAATGTTTTTATTGACACCCCCCCCGCCTGTACTACAGACCACAAAACTTCCAAACTGGGTGGAGGTGAGAATTACACTTGGTTGACCAGGTTTGTCTCTCTACCGTCCCTGTGTGTTATTGCCCTGCCCTGTTGAACTTTATACAGCTCCATTGCTTTAAAACTGGGCCTGGTGGATGGCGCAGCGGTCTAACGCACCACGCTTCGGAGTGGTGTGCGCTGCCCGTCAGGGACGTGGATCAAAACCCGCATCTCTACCAGACCGGCCCTGGTCTTCAGCCCAGATCGGAGGCGGCATTTGGCTGGACCAGGAATGTGTGTCTCGTTCCCGGAGGACGGGCGACGGACTCGTGAGGGTGGGGAATTGAAGTAAATAGAGGGTTTAATTGGCAACCAAATTGGGAGAAAAACGGGGAAAAAATCAGAAATACATTTATAAAAAAAAAAAAAAAATATGTGGGGTAACGCACAAAAAGCATTCCATATTTAAATATAGAAACATAAAAACTCCCAAGGACATTTTGAAGTCAAACCTTTTAATACGTATATATGTATTCTCACCAAATTCCCTTCGGTAATGACTCAAACTTGGCGATACTTGAACAATGGAAGAAGAAAAAAAACCCTGTTTAAAATATATTTAGAAATACCTGCAAATGAAAGAGCAGAAGTAAGTCGTTGATTTGGAGAGAGCTGTTGGACTTGCGCCTGAGCAGCGCGCGCAGCAGTGGAAGGAAACGGCGGAGCGTGCGTTTGAGAGACGTTAGGAAGTGTGCGGCTGGGCGCTCGGAGGGGTGCCTCCGGCCCACAGGAAACCGCACGGCGCTGCGTCTGCGCCGCTCACAGCTAAAGATGCACGCTGAGAGGGCAACCGTGCGCCTGACGTCCCTGTTACGCTCCTGCCCCTTTCTGCTTCAATGAGGTGGAGTACCAACAGAGGCGGAGCCATGGGATGTGCTGCTTCCACCTGCTGATTGGAGATGTGTTGCACCTGCCGCTGATTGTTGATGTGTTGCACCTGCCGCTCAAGTTTTAAAAGAGGCTCAAGACTTTAGGCATGAGGTTGCCCTCTCGACACTGCCTAAACACTATGCTTGGTTGTAACCTGTGCGTTTGATATTTATTGACCCTTTTCTTTTCATCTTGTTTAGACACGCTTCTGAACGAAGCTGCGGTCACACAAACAAGTCACACAAAGAAATACCAAATGTGAACGGCTCATGTGCCGCGTCCAGGCCTTTTACACGGTGACATGCAGTAAGCATGAATTAGCCCTACTGCTGTCAGTCTTGTGGGTCTACATTCCTCTCTGCGAGTTCTGTGTCCAGTGAATAGTGACGGATGCGTTGAAGGTGAGTGGCGTTGCCGTGCTAACACTGGCGCTGTGAGGCTCCGCTGTGCTGCGGCCCGCGGCGAGGCCGACAGGCCGTTCCTCAGAAGTGCCGGGTTTCAGCGCCCTGCCCCGGCAGACGGATGAGCTGGGTGTGTGTAAGGGGGCGAGGCAGAGGGGGCGGAGCGGGGGGGAGATTACTGGCTGTGCGCTCACCCCTCCCCCTCCGGCCCACAGCTGAGACCGTTCCCACGGCTCCCACACTCGTCACACAGGAGCACACCTCTAGGCAGGCAGTGTGGTATAATGGTTAGGGAGCTGGGCTTGTAACTCAGAGGTTGCAGGTTCAATTCCCAGGTGGGACACTGTCCGTTGTACCCTTGAGCAAGGTACTTAACCTGAATTGCTTCAGTAAAATATCCAGCTGTATAAATGGAGTGTAAAGAAATGTAAACTGTAAGTCGCTCTGGATAAGAGCGTCTGCTAAATGCCTGTAATGTAATGTAATGCCCCACTGCAGCGCGGCCCTGCCTGGTTATCATAAGTACCGACGGCGATGCAGTTTTGGTGTGTCTGAAAACTCCCCCCCCCCAAGTATTTAAAAATATATTTATTCCCAACTTGTTAATGTAAACCCAACTCATTCTCTCCCCTCTCCACCCAGAAACGGTGACCTGCTCTGCCCCCCCCCCCCCGGTTCATAACCCCACCCCTAATGGGCCCCCCCCCTGCTTGTTTCCACAGCAGAACACGCAGGTCACTCCAGCATGGAACTGCGCCATGCTTCATTTGCACTGTTTGTTTGTCGTCGTTTGCAGTTTTTTACGACGTTCACACATAATCGCATAAATTATCGGAATGTAATCTTGTTACTTTTTTTGAACGGAACAAGAAACGTTGAAAAAAGTTAACACCCCCGCCCCCTCCCCCAATGGGAAATGTCAAACAGGCAGGGAAGAGGGCAAGCTTGTAAACACCTTCTTCACAGTAATCATTTGGGTTGAGCTTTTGTTTCCTTTCCCAGAAGGAAAATGAACAGTTATTACCCTGTTATCAGCCGCAGCAGGGCCGTGTGGCAGCCAGGTGTGTCTCTGTGCCTCTGCAGGTATCTGCAGGTGTCTGCCCGTAACCATGGAGAGAGGCTCGTGTTGTTGTGCGGAAGGTTATTGTTTGTTATTGCGCTCCATTTGAAGCGTGACCGCCCTGTGTTTTCTCATCTCCCGCATCGCTCTATAAATACCGCCCCGATACTCACCACCGTCATGTGCACATTTTACCGCCGTCAATCGAGGTGTTGTGAAAAGTTTCAACCAGAACTCAAACCAACAACTGTCTGGGTGGAAGTTCAGTAACCGTGGCCCTGAAGGTAGCGGCATGCGACAGTGGGCATAGAGCAGAAAGCCAACTGTCGTGTGGTCTCCCGCGTGGTCTAGCGGTAAGAGTGTTCAATGCTGGCCACGGCGACCAGCATTTGATTCCGTTGGTCGCGCCAGTTTCGGCGTTGGCCGGGAGTGCCACTAAGGGGCGGCAATTGGCTGTCCGCTCCTGGGGGGAGGGATAAAAGCCGAAGGAAAGACTCGCTGCATATGAGTGGTTGTGCGTCGGTGACAGGCTTCGGCCAGGGTGGGCACTGGCTACTGGCCGGACTACGGCAGTTCTCATACGAGGGAGGGGATAATCGTCACGAAACAAGAGAGAGGGAATTGGATACTAAAAAGTGGGGGGAAAAATTGGGAAAAAACTGCTAAAATAATAAAATGTATTTAAACATTTTTTTTTAAAGCCACTGTTGTGTTTTGAAGTGGGGGGGTATTGCACCATAAGAGTCAGTGACTTGTCTCCCCCTGCTTTTCCCTCCCGGTCGTAAACGGTCGGCCTGTCCCGTGTCCCAACATCGTCCATCGGGTCAGGAGTTCAGGAGGGGCGCGCACCAGCGAATCGCAATCTCCCCAAAACAACACCGCTACCCCACCCTCCCCCTCTCCCTCTCCCGCTCTGGAGACCATCGGACTCCCGGGGCGGCGGATAAGAAAGGCGAGTGTTCTAACGGGGGGATAATGGCCGAGGAGGAGGAGGAAGGAGCAGCCTCTTGATCTGAGCCTTCATTGACCTTCACAGAGATTTGTCTAAAAAGCACTTATAAAAGAAACGCAAACGCAGTGACTGCACCACACCTGCGCTCAGGTGAGCAGGTTGTGCTGTCACCTCGGCCTCCTGGCGCGTTCCCCCGGGTTACCCTGCGGCCAATCACGCTTGGATCCGGGCCGTGAGGCTCACCACTGCCCCCCGGCCCTTATCACGTGGCCCTCAGGAGCCCCCCTGTTTCGTGTGGGTTTGAGAACGAGCGCCCGCCCTGCCTCCCCTCTCCCTCTCCCTCCACCTCAGCTCAGGTAACAAAGTGAGCATGGCCTGCCCATGGAGCTTCCCCCCTCCATCATGAGGTGAAAGGCGCTGTATAAATGTTGTTAATAATAAGTGCGCTCTGTGTGTGGGGGGAGGGGGAGGAGTGGTTTGACCTTGCCTGTTCCCTCCCCAGGGTCACAGCCTCGTGATGAAGGTTTTTTTGTCTGTTGTTTGGAGGTGTGATCCGGGGAGAACATTACAGGCATTTTTTACATTTTAGGCATTTAGCAGACGCTCTTATCCAGAGCGACTTACAGTTTTACATTTCTTTACAATCCATTTATGCATGATATTAACTGAAGCAATTCAGGTTAAGTACCTTTAGCTCAAGGGTACAACGGCAGTGTCCAACCTGGGGATTGAACCTGCAACCTTAACGTTACAAGCCCAGTTCCCTAACCGTTATACCACACTGCCTGCCTCAGAACGCGCAGGACAAACGGCACGACCCCGGTCTCACGGGGCCAGTTCTCCCCACGGAGGGAGGGGCCGCAGGGGCCCCCGGGGGCCCCACGCCTCACGCCTCGGCTCTTCCTGCCACCTAACGTCCTCCATTCCCCAGGAAACGGCAGGGAAACGGCCACAAATACGCGCTCTGTTGACTGTGTCCCTGAATGCCCCAGCGCTCTCGCGCGCGGTACAGAGAGAGGGAGAAAGAGCCGCTGTCTTAAACACTGTCAGCGCACGCCGTCTGGGCTGCAGTTATCACCCACCCTGATGATGCAATCATTTCTCTAAACAAAGCATGCACCCACACACACACACACACACACACACACACTCTCTCTCTCTCTTTCACAAACAAACACACACACGCACACACACACAGATGCACACTCTCTCACACACATACACACACTCTTACACAAACAAACACACACACACATGCTTCTATATAAGTTTTCTGTCCTTGCTGAGTCGTTCTGTGGAGAATGTGACAGTGGTATCATTGAGTTTCGAGAGTTCCTAATCCAACCCCACCACCCAAATCCTGACCCTAACCCTTTGGGTTTCTCTTTCTTAAGCCAAAATGACACACACTCTCACTTACACAAACACACACACACACACACACACACACACACACACACACACAAACACACACACACACACACACACAAACACACACACACACACACACTCTCTCTCTTACACAAACACACACACACACACACACACACTCTCTCTCTTACACAAACACACACACACACACACACACACACTCTCTCTTACACAAACACACACACACACCATTTAAGCCAAAATGACCCAGCGATGCATCACTACGCAGAGACGCTGCTCTCACATGACCAGAGCAGAGGGTTGTCGCGGGAACATTAGCCACAGCGTGCCGTTTGCGTGAAGTAATGCTGCAGAGCTTCTTATTGTGTAAACAACAGGTAAACTCATACCTTTATGAGTCAGCATCCTCGTTAAAGTGTGTGAGCGTGTGTGTGTGTGTGTGTGCGCATATGAGTGAGTGCGCGCGTGTGTGTGTGCGTATGTGTTTTTGTGTGTGTGTATATGCTTGCGTGCATGTGTGTGTGTTGCTTGTTTGTGTATATGCGTGCGTGTGTGTGCGTGTGTGTGTGTGTGTGTGTGTGTGCGTGCGTGTGTGTGTTTGTGTGTATTTGTCCAAGTGTGTGTGAGTGTATGTGCGTGCGTGTGTGTTTGTGTGTTTTCTGTCTAGAAATTAATGATACCTCGGAATTAAGCTAAACCAAGTCACCCCCAGCTCCAAATTCTACCGCAAGCACGTAACCAGTAATAATCTCACGCTTGGTATGTCCTGTCATTCAGACTCTTCACCTGTGTCCAAACCGCACATTCACACACCTGCCCCGTGTGGAATGTTAGTCCTCAGCTTGTCGCAGTTCCTCCTCTGGCCAGTAGAGGGAGACGAGAGCTCACTATCTTTGCAGTGTGTGTGCTGAGGCCATTCACGTTTCCGCACACCGTACGTGTGAATCACCGAGCAGCGAACTCTCTCCTCCACAGCGACGATGATTCACACGTATCCACTTATCTACACTCGTTATTTCCCCAACCTTAGATGCCCTCAAGGAAAAGGCCACAAAAAACACTATGATTGTTTTGTTTTCTTCCCCCGAATTGGCGAATCATGTGACAACTGGTGCTAGCTTCACCTAAGCCTCTCCCTCCTTTCCCCTGTTTGCGCACAGACTCAGTGCCATGTGACCCAGTACAGATAAGACACACACAGACACACAATGCACTGTTGTAAAGGATGGAAGTCCTGCTCGGCTGCTGTTACATCACTTCGTGACATCACGTCCTGCTACTTTGGGCTCGAAACTTTATCGGACGGTTCATGAATAATGCGGTTTCCCGATTGGTGTTCTGACGCCGTCGGTCTCCCTCTGGGGAACGCTAAAGCCAGGACCCGCACGCTCTGAGTGGGCGGACGTGAGAAACCGCGAGGGAGCAGTGAACGGCACGGAACCCGTCCATTAATTAGTGAAAATGTCCTGCCTGCTCCCGGCTGGGGAAACTTTGTTAAATGGAAGATGGAACTGCGAGAGAGAAAAACAAGCTTGGCCTGGAGGGGCCAGAATTGCGTGGGTGGATTTAAAATCAGATTCGGAGGGCTAAAAAAAGCACAGCGTCTGCTGGAAATAGCTCCCTGCATGCATATTTATGAACGGAGGAGAGGAGAGGCGGAGGGGGCCGCAGGCTCTCAGCATCTGGGCTATTAATAGAGGCGCTGCAGCACTGAGCAGAGCTATATATACACACACAGTACAGAGAGGAGAGAGATATACACACACAGTACAGAGAGGGAGGGAGGGGAGAGAGAGGGGGAGGGAGGGGGAGGGAGAGAGGGAGAGAGAGAGAGAGGGGGAGGGAGGGAGGGAGGGAGAGAGGGGGAGGCTGTGGAATGAGGGAGAGAGAGAAAGGGAGAGAGAGAGAGAGGGAGAAGGAGGGAGAGAGAGAGGGAGGCTGTGGAGAGAGGGAGAGAGAGAAAGAGAGAGAGGGAGGGAGAGAGAGGAAGAGAGAGAGGGAGGGAGGCAGGGAGAGAGAGAGAGAGAGGGAGAGAGGGAGGGAGATCGGGAGGGAGGGAGGGGAGATCGGGAGGGAGGGAGGGAGAGAGGGGGAGAGAGAGGGGGAGAGAGGGAGGGAGGGAGTGACTGCTGGAGTTAAAGAGAAGGAGCTGTATAGAAGAGATGGAAGCTGCAGCACAAGCCTCCAGCAGAGGTACTTTAGACCTCCCCCCTTCTACCTCTCCTCCTCTCCCTCCCTCCCTCCCTCCCTCCCCGTGTTGATCAAGAGGGCTGTATTTTAGCTGTGTGTGTGTATGTATATATGTGCAGTGTCAGATGAGTGCGTGGCTGGGTGGAGGTTGTGTGCCGGATCACCAGGCTGTCCTCACGCTCCACGCCGGGGTGAGTGGGCCTGGCAACCGCGTGGACACCGACTCACCGCCTATCTCTCTATATCCCTCTCTCTTTCTCTCTTTCGTCTCTCTGTCTCTCTATATCCCTCTCTCTTTCTCTCTTTCGTCTCTCTGTCTCGCTCGACTCATTCAGGATTTTATCTCTCTCTATATATATATACATCCCTCTATTGCCCTTTCCCTCTCTCTCTCTCTCTTTCCTTTATGTCTCTATATATCCCTCTCTTTCTCTGTCTCTCCCTCTGTTTCTCCTTCTCTCTCTTTCGTCTCTGGGTCTCTCTCGGCTCATTGTTTATCCACGTCGTGCGAGGGAGGGTACCTGGTGTGTATCGGGCGGGCGAGGGAGGGTACCTGGTGTGTCGGGCGGGGCGAGGGTCGGGTGTATCGGGCGTTCGCGCTCTCTGTCGGAGCCGGTCGATATTTCGCGGTAGACGATCGAGGGAAGAGAAAAGAGGAGAGGAGTGACGGAGGGAGGCGTCGTGCTCTGTCTGTGGCGGAGGAGGCGCGGGGGCTGTGCTATTCTGCGCTGGCGTGTGACGGGACACACCCCCCGGGTCAGGCCGGGACACCATCATCACTGCCAGCACAGCGACACTCGTGTTTTACACATCATCATCATCATTACGAAACACTTATGTGGCACTACAAAGGTAGGTACACACAGGACGTTACGATACGATGATGACATGATGTTGACGCGCTTTAACTGCACTAGTGCGTTAAGTGGCCACTGCGTCGCAGCCTGTAGTGGGTGGTCCTCAGTCACAGGGCGCTTATTTTAGGGGACCTACAGATGAGAACATTTGGGTAACCCCCTCTCAACATTAGACTACAGGAGCCATCTTGAGGGAAAAATAAGTGTTTTACCAGCACAGATTGTACAGACTCACCAGATACTCCGCTCCGATTTTCCTTCCGTCCTCTCTGCTTGTGAACTGCAGGAGGTTTCCCGCCCAGTAACAGGAGTTTCCAGTGCTGTGTTATCAGTGCAGCCTGTCCATTGGCCCAGCACTGCATCTGTGTAATGAATGAGTAGGTGAATCAGAAGATGCATCAAATTCTAATGTCTGATTGGCTGTCCGCCCCAGGGGAGGGGGAGGGGGGAGGGCGGGGGGGAGCTGGCATGAGCTTGCCACGTATAAGAGTAGTAAGAGTAATTACTACTGGATTTTCTTGGCTTTACAAGGTGTGTCGGACCACTTCAGGTGTGTGTGTGTGTGTTCAGGTTGTGACCTGTGTTCAGGAGTGTGTCTGTGTGTTCAAGCGCTGTTTAAGGTGTGTTTGTGTGTCATGAATGTGTGATACATTGTTTAGGTGTGTTTGTGTGTCCATATTTCCACCTGTGTTCACTGTTTAACTGGGAAAGTTCCAAGCTTCGATTGATTTGCGGGCCTGGGCAGGACTGCGGCGTGAAGCGTTGTTTAAGTGCGTCATGAATGTGTGATACAACCAGAATGACTTTGCCAGTGCCTAAATACTAAAGTGGTCACCATGGCAACTGCAAATGTACACGCCGTACACCAAGAGCTGGTTTGACCCCTGAATCAAATCAAACCTTCATTTATGCAGGGAAGCCCAACTGAGACCCAAGCCTCGGTTGCACAGGTCAAAAAGGCACAAGTAAAAACATCATATCAAATATAAGAATAATAATGGGCACGGTGGTGCAGTGGATAGCACTGTCGCCGCACAGCAACAAGGTCCCAGGTTCGAATCCCGGCCGGGGGCCTTTCTGTGTGGAGTTTTTTTAATTTATTTTTGTCCGCGTGTTTCTGATTTTATCCCATTTTCTCCCAATTTGGTCCAAAGACCCGCTATTTTAGGCTAATCCCCCCTAGTAATGTTGCCCGCAGGTAGTCCTGTGTGAGTGAATGGTGTATGTGCCCTGCCTGGCGCCCTTCCAGGATGTGTTCCTGCCTCTCGCCCAGTGCATGCAGGGATAGATAAAATAGTTTTGAAATGGCTCAGGGGTACCAGATACTGTATAGATGGAGTTTTTTTAAAGTTATTCCAGATATGGGGCGCATTAAAATGGAAAGCTTTCTTGCTAAAATGACTGTCTTGCTATGATTACTGTCCTTCGTTAGCATATGGATGTTTGGAGGGGTGGGGGGTTCGGAGGTAGTCCAGCATGCCAAGTGAATGTTGTTATGGGTAACGGGGGTGAGGTGAGGGCAGGGTGAGAGGAGTGTGGATGTGCGGAGGCGTTGGGCTCCCAGGGGTGCGGTGTTCCTGTCCTGGATCGATCCGAGCTGCGGGAGCGCTATAAATAGAGCAGTCACATGCTCCGGCATCACCGCGCGGGAGAGATATTTATAGAATCACTCCTCACACACGGCCTCAGCCTGGCAGCCGCTGGCACAGAGCCCAGCTGCGCTCCGATTGGAGGAGGTGTCCTCATTCAGAGAGAGAGAGAGAGAGAGGAGGCGTGAGAGAGGGAGAGAGAGAGAGAGAGCACTGAGAGAGCACGCTGTCCCCGTTCCTCCAATCACACGGCAGCTTGAGAGCACGTCCTGTTACACAGACACACAGTTCCTGAAGGAAGAGTGTGAGTGTGTGAGTGTGAGAGGAAGTGTGTGTGTGTGTTTGTGTGTGTGTGTGTGTGTGAGAAAGACTGTGTGTGTGTGTGTGTGTGCATGTGTGCGCGTGTGTAAATATGACTATGAGTGTGTGTGTGTGTGTGTGTGTGTGTGTGTGTGTGTGTGTGTGCGCATGTGTGTATGTGACTATGTGTGTGAGACTGTGTGTGAGTGTGTGTGGCTCAGTGGTTATGTGTGGCTCAGTAGGTAGAGCATGGCATTGACAACGCTTAGGTTGTGGGTTCGATTCCCATTGGGACCACATATACAGAAAAAAAAAGTATGCATTCACTACTGTAAGTTGCTTTGGATAAAAGCATCTGCTAAATGGCATACATATATATATATATATATATATTACTGTGTGTGTGAGACTGTGTGTGACTGTGTGTGACTGTGTGTGTGTGAGAACAGATAGTCCCTTTTACATTCACACCATTTTTAAGACCTGCAGCTCAATGCCTGCAACTTGTGTTGCTATGGAGACAGGCCACTTTGAAGGTGATCCACACTTTATTTTTAGCTTTGTGTGTGGAGTGGGGTTCTTCCTCTGGTGAATCATGGGCGAGCACGGACTCATTGATGGAAGTCAGCTGTTCAGGGCGGGGCCTGGACACACGCTCTCCGGTCAGGCTTCAGCGCCGTGAGCTCACGCCAGGGTGTGTGATGTCACCGCGGTCTTCCCCGTGCTGTGGAGAGTACAGCGGTGGAGGTCTCCACACAGAGCGGGGACGTGTCTGACGAGCCTCTAAATAATCTGCAGCTGAGAGTGTCGTATGCAAAGAGCTTCAGGGTTCCGTATGCTTTGGCTGTGAAGGCCAGGTTTTATACTGTGCACTGACTGCCTCTTACTCTCCTCTCTCCTTCTCCCTCCCTCCCTCTTTCTCTCTCACACACTCTGTGTTTTAAGGATTGAAGGATTCAAACGAGCTTTGTTTGTATGACAGGAGTTGTCCAGTGTTGCCAAAGAATTTTACAAAAATAAATTAAATAAACTATTTTTCTCTCTCCATCTCTCTCTCTCTCTCCATCTCTCTCTCTCCATCTCTCTCTCTCTCTCTCTCTCTCTCTCTCTCTCTCTCTCCATCTCTCTCTCTCTCTCCATCTCTCTCTCTCTCTCTCTCTCTCTCTCTCTCCATCTCTCTCCATCTCTCTCTCTCTCTCTCTCCAATCTCTCTCTCTCCATCTCTCTCTCTCTCTCTCTCTCCATCTCTCTCTCTCTCTCTCTCTCTCTCTCTCTCTCTCTCCATCTCTCCATCTCTCTCTCTCTCTCTCTCTCTCTCTCTCTCTCTCTCCATCTCTCATCTCTCTCTCTCTCTCTCTCTCTCTCTCTGTCTCTCTCTCCCCATCTCTCTCTCTCTCTCTCCATCTCTCTCTCTCTCTCTCTCTCTCTCTCTCTCTCTCTCTCTCTCTCTCTCAGTTTTGACGTGGAGAATGGCCTGTCCACGAGTCGCAGCCCGCTGGAGGCCCAGGCGAGCCCTGGATCCAGGCTGGTCCTGCAGGCCAACTTCCCCCACAGCCAGCGGCGCGAGTCCTTCCTCTACCGCTCCGACTCCGACTTCGACCTCTCCCCCAAGGCCATGTCCCGACACTCCTCCATCGCCAGTGACCTGTGAGTGCTGACCCCTGAACCCTGACCCCTCACCTCACCACCTCAGATCAGGGAATCATCGGGAAAAAGGCATTGAGAGCCTACAGCGACTTAGCTCAGACCAATCAGCAGTGCTGTTCTACAGAGTGTTAGCTCAGACCAATTAGCAGTGCTGTTCTACAGAGTGTTAGCTCAGACCAATCAGCAGTGCTGTTCTACGAGACTTAGCTCAGACCAATCAGCAGTGCTGTTCTACGAGACTTAGCTCAGACCAATCAGCAGTGCTGTTCTACGAGACTTAGCTCAGACCAATCAGCAGTGCTGTTCTACCGAGACTTAGCTCAGACCAATCAGCAGTGCTGTTCTACAGAGTCTTAGCTCAGACCAATCAGCAGTGCTGTTCTACGAGACTTAGCTCAGACCAATCAGCAGTGTTGTTCTACAGCGACTTAGCTCAGACCAATCAGCAGTGCTGTCCTACAGAGTCTTAGCTCACTAGTTGTTAGCTGTACTTGTTGTACATGCCCTCTGTGTGACCACACACGTGAATACCCCTGAGTGCTGACAGCTTGTATGTTAAAGCCCTGTTTGACCAACTAACCTGGGACATTCACACGCAGAGCACACCTGTAACACACCTGTAACACACCTGTAACGCACCTGTATGTGACACGCTCCAGCCCGCCCGTCGCCCCTGGTGTCGCGGGCGTCACATGGTGTGTCACATGGTGCAGTGTCGCTCTCTGTTTGGGAGAATCCCTCCAGCCAATAAGCTTCCGTCTCCCTGGGTAACGGTCCCCGGCAGCTCCGGCAGCGTCTGATTGGCCGCAGGTCACCGACTCTCGCCTTATGTTTTTGAAGGGAAGAGAACTTGAAGCACTGGGAGGTCACCTGGCTAATGCGGTGAGAGGAACCTGTCCCTTTACCTGTCCCCCAAAATACCTGTCCCCACCCCCCCACCACGATCCCCTGTCCACACACCCCCCCACAACCAACCACCCCTCTCCCCTCTCACAGCCTTGCATCGCACTTTAGCCCACTTCAGCTCCTTTCAGCTCTTTCCCCAGTTCAACCCACTTTAGTCCTCTTCAGCCCAGGTCAGCCCAGTTCAGCCCAGTTCAGCCCAGCCCGCAGCATGTGTGTGTATAAAAAGCCATCACGTCCACCGTCCTGAAGTGTTGCATGAGCTTTGTCCGCTTCGTCACAGCTCCCTCACTTGCACACGTCACGTTTGTTTTTTTGTCCCAACTCCTCCAGCTCGGTCCCGATCCCTTCTTCTGCACTGTCTTCAGTCCGATTCACTTTAAAGCCTTGGTGCGGTGTTTCTGAGGCCCCAAATCAAATCAAACTCCGTCATGTTCTTTTTTAACCGTTTGGTTTGAAAGGGCCAGCGATGGTGTTTTCAGGTCATTATAACCTTTGTGCTCTTTATTTAAGCCATGGCCTGTTCCAGCTCAGACCACAGATACGCCAAGCAGCCCTCCGGCCTTGCTGCCCCGGCTGTTTGCATTTCTGAACTTTTAAAATGTGAAATCTGTTTTTCTCTTTTCCCCAGACATGGAGAAGACATGATCGTGACTCCGTTTGCCCAGGTGAGTGCCCCCAGGTTCCGTTAATGACGAAGGACTGAATGACATTGTGTGATGATGTGGCTCTGTTTGGGTCCGTTTGGCCTCTCTTTGGTGTCTCTCGCTCCTCGCACAGCTGTGGTTTTGGAATTTTTTTTAAACGAAGATCACAGGTGAGCTCACCTGTAAATGTTGGGCTCCTAATGCACTGCGTTAGCAGCACAGGTCGACTGTCATGTACGAGGAACAGCGTGAGAATGCTGCTGTCTGGCAGAGCGTTGAACCGGAATGTTCTGAAAGCATCCGTTGGTGAAGTTCGGTTCAAATGCAACATTCTAAAAGTGTCGGTTGGTGAACTGACAAGTTCACTGTAGTTGTTCAGCATATTTGTTTGACTGCTGATCATAAAGGCAACGTAACGTCACATCACCAAAACCCACAGAGCATTTTTTAAGAGGACCTTTTCCTCCACCATGTTCCCGGCAGCTGGGATAGGACTACGACAGCCGTCGGCTGCGTGGTAGAGCCGTGCGGATGATTACGGATTCAGAAGCGCTGTCTAGACAACTCGAGAATCAGCTTTTCGGTATTTCCCGTGGTCTGCTCTCCGTGTGTGACTCACGCGGCGTGCAGACGGAGCGGGGATGTGTGCTGTTAAGAGAGCAGCGCTGTGTCTCCTGAATCAGCACACTCTTAACCTGACAGAAGGGCCTGTACTGCCATTAAGGCCCTTTACTGAGCGCCGTGGTGGGCTACAGGAGCGTTGTTCGTGGGCCGTTTGGCGGGAAACGGCCATCGGCACACAGCGGGTTTGGATTACGTCACACCCACGTGGCGGCCTCGCTCACTTTACGCACGGAGCCGGGAGCCTGAGGCCGCGTGCGTGGCTGTGGACACTGCCCGCGGGTGGGAAACGGATCCGGGTTTGGAAACAGGCCAATGAGTCCTCCCGACTGCAGGTGGCGCTGTGGGCTCTCTGGGACTAATGCAGCAGCAGCAGGACTAACGCAGCGGTGCGCCTCTCTCTCTCTCTCTCTCTCTCTCTCTCTCTCTCCTGCAGGTCCTGGCCAGCCTGCGCACCGTGAGGACCAACTTCGCTGCTCTGGCGCACCTTACGCACGAGCGCATCACCAACAAGTAAGTCAGGAGATCCCAAACCCTACTGGAGATATATCGCCCCCTACAGGCTCAGTCCCAGCACCCCGACACACAAGATACTACCAAGGCAGCAGTCTCTCGGCCTGTGGAAAGTGACTGGCTCATGAGCTTGCCTTTGCCTCTCTGGAGCTGTGAGAGCCGCCTCTAAGAGTTCAACTCATTAAGTCCATCTCTGTATGGGGACTATGCGAAATGATGCTGTATAATGACTTTTTGTTGTGAATTCATGCGTTCATGGATAACCTGTGGGCATTATGGATCAATATTTGTATGGCTCACCGTGTTTTGTCCACACGCTATGCACTTTGAGGGCAGTTGCTTATTTACGTACAACCAGCAACACAAATGCCCTCATTCTGTTTAAACACGAGTGAGTGAATGAACGAGTGAGTGAGAAAGCGAGTGAATGAGAAGTGTTGACGTGTGCGCCCCTGTGACCTCTGTTGACCCCCTACAGGAGGCCGTCCTGCAGCAGCAGCAGCACCCCGTCCATGTGCAAGCAGAGCGTCCCAGGTCAGTACCTCTCCCCCCACGACACCACCCTCAACACTGGAGCCTGTATGCTGTGGTGTGTTCAATCCCCACTGTTCAAAATGCATTCAGAGATCTCTCTCTCTCTCTCTCTGCTCAACACTGAATACTGTGGACCCTGTGGGGAATGAAAGAGAGCGGTGTTGCAGAGGGGGTCAGTGCGAAAGGGGGGAGGGATTACCGCATGCGTGTGGACGCTGATTTGCGCACGGTCAGCCCGTCCGGAGGTGTCCGGAGGTGAGCGGACGGTGTGGTGCCGTGTGCAAACTCCCGGCACTGCAGCCCACAGACCCTCCGGTCCTGTTTGAGATCCTTATTCTTTTTCTGTTCACAAGCACTGGGCTGCGCTGCTCACAGCTACTCCACGGCAAGCCAAAGTAGAGCTATAAATTACCCACCAGAGTGCATTCGGCTATTCTGCTGTTTGTTTCAGGGTTTTTTTCCCTTTGCAGGCAGAAGTGCCTAGTAAAATAAGAAAATGAGAAAGGTAAAAGTTTTGAATAAAAGAATATTGGTTTTGGTCGGGAGGGGGGGTAAAGGACGTGACTAAGCAGGGGGTGTTGCAGGTTTGAATCACGGGGCGGCTTTATCCTGAAGTGCTCTGGTTCAGATAGCTTCCTCTGTCAGGAGCGTGAGCTGGGGAGATCTCCCTGGATGGGCTCACTGAGTGCAGAGGGACTGACGTCCACAACACTGGAGAGAAGGGGGGGTAGTTTGTGAGAGGGGCGGGGCAGGTTGGGGGGGGTCATTGGAGGGATTGCTTGATGGGCGGGGCGGGGCGGGGCAGGTTTGGGGGCAGGGGTGTGGGATTGGGGCAGGTTTAGGGGCAGGGGTGTGGGATTGGGGCAGGTTTTGGGGCAGGGGTGTGGGATTCCTTGACGGGCGGGGCGGGGCAGGTTTGGGGGCAGGGCGGGGCGGGGCAGGTTTGGGGGCAGGGCGGGGCGGCAGGTTTGGGGGCAGGGGTGTGGGATTGGGGCAGGTTTGGGGGCAGGGGTGTGGGATTGGGGCAGGTTTAGGGGCAGGGGTGTGGGATTGGGGCAGGGGTGTGGGATTGGGGCAGGTTTGGGGGCAGGGGTGTGGGATTGGGGCAGGTTTGGGGGCAGGGGTGTGGGATTGGGGCAGGTTTGGGGGCAGGGGTGTGGGATTGGGGCAGGTTTGGGGGCAGGGGTGTGGGATTGGGGCAGGTTTGGGGGCAGGGGTGTGGGATTGGGGCAGGTTTAGGGGCAGGGGTGTGGGATTGGGGCAGGTTTAGGGGCAGGGGTGTGGGATTGGGGCAGGTTTAGGGGCAGGGGTGTGGGATTGGGGCAGGTTTAGGGGCAGGGGTGTGGGATTGGGGCAGGTTTAGGGGCAGGGGTGTGGGATTGGGGCAGGTTTGGGGGCAGGGGTGTGGGATTGGGGCAGGTTTAGGGGCAGGGGTGTGGGATTGGGGCAGGTTTGGGGGCAGGGGTGTGGGATTGGGGCAGGTTTAGGGGCAGGGGTGTGGGATTGGGGCTGACTCTGGCCTGTGTTTGCGCCCCACAGAGGAGCCGTCGCAGAAGCAGGCGATGGAGACGCTGGAGGAGCTGGACTGGTGTCTGGACCAGCTGGAGACCCTGCAGACGCGCGACTCTGTCAGCGAGATGGCCTCCAACAAGGTGAGCGCTGCTGCCTCCCGGCGGTCCCAGCTGATCCCAGATCAGTGCTCTACGTCAGCAAGATGGGCACTGCCGCTTCTCTCAGGCCTCCCACCTGATCCCAGATCAGTGCTCTACGTCAGCAAGATGGGCACCGCCGCTTCTCCCAGCCCTCCGAGCTGATCACAGGTCAGTCTCTCCTTCAGCAAGGTGGACACTACTGTATCTCCCAATCCTCTGAGCTGATCCCAGGTCAGTTTCTCTATCAGCAAAGTGGCACTGCTGCCTCTCTCACCCCGCCGAGCTGATCCCAGGTCAGCTGATTGAAGGAAAGGTGCATCACCGACTAAAACTGGTTGGGCTTGAGGCTTACAGTGCCTGAAGCACACTGTCACTACACAACCGTGCACCATCACTACACACACACTGTCACTACACACACTGTCACTACACACACACACTGTCACTACACACACACCACCACACACACACACACTGTCACTACACACACACACACACCACCACACACACACACTGTCACTACACACACACACCACACACACACACACTGTCACTACACACACACACACACCACCACACACACACACTGTCACTACACACACACCACCACACACACACATACTGTCACTACACACACACACCACCACACACACACACACTGTCACTACACACACACCACCACACACACACACATACTGTCACTACACACTCACCACACCACACACTGTCACTACACACACACCACACACACACACACTGTCACTACACACACACACACCACCACACACATTGTCACACACACACCACCACACACACACACACTGTCACTACACACACACCATCACCACACACACCACCACACACACTGTCACTACACACACACCGCAGATGCAGGGGTTGCCATGGTTACGGCTCTGCGAGGAAAGTTTGTTGTCTCTTATGTTTTGTACTTGGTACCGCAGTCGTATGTGAAAAGTTAACAGGAAATAGGAAGTGGCGGTCTAGCTGAGATGTCCCCCGCTGCCAACATTCCCCTCAACAGCTCACCTCTCACCAACAACAAATACGATTGGTCTAGTCTTGCAAGAAAAACGAGAATTATAATTTGTTATGACAAGTACGAAAAGCCCAACCCCGTCATTATTGACGCAACGAGCCGACAAGTTCAATGGACCAACTCCAGGCTCATTAGGTATTGCTGGCTCCCGATTGGTGTGGATAAAGGTCTGGGCGGTGCCAGACACACTTCCCGCTATAAAAGCAGTTCATGGGTTTCCCCAGTTGGCCTGGTCGAGGGGGTGTAGCGCTCAGGAGATGGAGGTGCTGAGCTCTTATGAGCGAGGAGATGGAGGGGGTGTAGCGCTCAGGGAGATGGAGGGGGTGTAGCGCTCAGGGAGATGGAGGCCAGGGGGAGATGGAGGGGGTGTAGCGCTCAGGGAGATGGAGGGGGTGGAGCGCTCAGGGAGATGGAGGGGGTGGAGCGCTCAGGGAGATGGAGGGGGTGTAGCGCTCAGGGAGATGGAGGGGTGGAGCGCTCAGGGAGATGGAGGCCAGGGGGAGATGGAGGGGGTGTAGCGCTCAGGGTGATGGAGGCCAGGGGGAGATGGAGGGGGTGTAGCGCTCAGGGAGATGGATGGGGTGTAGCGCCTCAGGAGATGGAGGCCAGGGGAGATGGGGGCGCCAGGAGATGGAGGGGGTGTAGCGCTCAGGGAGATGGAGGGGGTGTAGCGCTCAGGGCGATGGAGGGGGTGTAGCGCTCAGGGAGATGGAGGCCGGGGGAGATGGAGGCCAGGGGGGCGTGCGCCTCTTTCACAATGTGGACGTTTTGTGCTCCAGTGCGCTTCAGCGCGCCAAGCCTCCCCTCCCCCACCTCCCGCTCATGTGTGAGAAAATGTGAATGGAGCAGTGGATTAAACTACGACCCCCCCTCCCACACACTCTCTCTCTCACACACTCTCTTACACACTCTCTCACACTCTCTCTCTCACACACACACACACACACACACATACACACATGCAGGCACACACACACACACACACACTCACACTCTCTCACACTCTCACACTCTCACACACTCTCTCTCACTCTCTCTCACACACACACACACACACACACATACACACACTCTCTAACACACACACACACACACACACACACACACATACTCACACTCTCACACTCTCTCACACTCTCACACTCTCTATCACACACTCTCACACTCTCTCTCACTCTCTCTCACACACACACACACACACACACACACACACACACATACACACTCTCTAACACACACACACACACACACACACACACACACACACTCACACACACACACACACACACACACACACACCCACACTCACATCACACACACACACACACACACTTACCCCCCAGTGCTTATCACCGCAGCTCCGCAGCCTGTGATTCTATGATTATCACCCCAAGAGACAGGCAGGCCACGCTATAGAGCCATGTGCACAGCACACACACACACACACGCACACGCACACGTGTGTCTCAGCCCTTTCATGTGATCACAGCAGCTAGAGAGATCATTTTCATCCTCCCCCTGAAAAAAAGGCTGATGTTGTTTGTGTTTGTGAGTGTTTGTGTAGGCAGCATCACTCAAATGTTCAGCCCTGTCCATTGGTGCTGTTTTGTGTTTGGGCTGAGGAGACAACACCCCTCACCCTGAATAGAAAACTCCTACTGCAATCACACACACGCACAAACTCAAGCACTCACACACTCACTCACACACACACAGACACAAACACACACACACACACACAAACACACACACACACACAGTCAGACACACGTGCCTGAATGGAGAGATCGGGCCATTGAAAGAGTTAAGGTGTACACACATACACACAGTGAGACACACACACACACAGTCAGCCACACTCACAGTCAGCCACACACTCATGAATGAAGAGATCAGGCCATTGAAGGCAGTCTATTGATAATTTCATCTTCACTCACCGCACATCGTGACTCCCCCCTCCCAGCCTGCCTGCACATAGCCACGCCTCCACTGAGCATCAGCGACCAATCGGGCCCCCGAGAGTGGCCCAGCCTCTGTTGCAGTGAGCTGGTGATTGGACGAAAGGGTATCCCGCATGTGTGCAGTGGAAGGGGAGATACCCGTTAGGAGGGAGGGAGGGAGGGAGGAGAGCGAGAGAGAGAGAGAGCGAGCTGGAGAGAGCATTCCCTCCCTGTGTTTACACACGCTCACACGCTCAGAGCGGAGGGAGAGGAGAGAGGTGCGATCGGCGGCCAGCTATGCGCCCGCCTGCCGTCTTCCGCGACGGACACGCTGCCTTGCCCCCTGCCCGCCTCGTCCCACAGCGGCCAGGGTAACGTCGGGCGCCCGCTTTGGGGACCCTCCTGGTCCGGCTCGTATCGCTCCGCACTTCTCCTCCTGTTGCGATGCCAGAAGTGAGCTCTCCGCCTCCCGGGTCCTGGACGTACACACAGGTAAGGCTGTTGCCGTGGAGATTGTCCGGACACTGTCATCGCCGTGGAGACGAATGGAGGGTAGACCGAGGGCTGCTGGTTTTGTTTTTTTACTGTTTGTGGGAGTGGGAGGAGCCATGTTTTCAACCCACAGTTTGAAACTTCAGTCGGAAGTGTTCTCATCAGTTTGTGCGTT
>JAINUG010000296.1:192500-200000 GCA_029706075.1 Aldrovandia affinis | reverse complement strand
CTATTTAGTACACTACTTTGTGTGGACGCCATTTTGTAGAGTGCGACACGATTCTAAAATGTGAATTTCGTACACTAAATAGGGAACGAGAAAATACCCACAATTCACCGTGATTTGTAGTGTACATCGACTGTACCCTACTTTACCCTAGAATTGATCCCGTCTACCACAATGCAATGCGGTCGGCCCGTCTTTGAAACTCAAAACTTTAGCACATTTAAACCTGCCGCCATGAGTGCTCGGTTTGTTTATGATACTGAGCACATCCGCTTGCGTCACCTGAATATCAGGCACTTTTTTTTTGACTAAATGACGTTCAGTTGTAGTCTCCGAAAACACTACTTTCGTTCTCTAAATAGTACACTATATAGTATATACTATATAGGGAATAGGAATAGGGGAACGAGTGAGCGGTTCGGACACGGCCAGTGTTTTCCAACACCAACAACATCCCTCCAATAGAGTTCCAGACACTTGTAGAATGTATGCCAAGGAGCATTGAAGTGTTCTGGAGACTCGTGGTGGCCCAACGCCCTATTAAGACACTTTATGTTGGTGTTTCCTTTATTTTTGGCAGCTGCCTGTGGCTTATTAAGAACAGGTCTCTGTCATGTTTTTCTCAGCGTTCATCGGCAAAATGTCATTTTCTGGCCTCCAGGAATTCGAAGACATCAACCGATGGGGAGTCGACATTTTCAAGATATCGGAGTATTCTGGGAACCGGCCACTGACGGTGACGATGTACGCCATTTTCCAGGTACAGAACCTGAAACCTGTTGCTAAAACCTAAAGCTTCTTGGTAAAACTTTTTTGGGTGAAAATAGATTTCGGAACTGCAGAACTCTTTACTGGCATTTGTAATGGCAAGTATTTCAAACGCGAGAAAAAACTCGAAATGCTATCAAATTTAGACAACAGGCCATGTCTTAGCACTATTGCTAAAGAAGGAAGTTTGGGAAAAGCAACAGTGTTTGATATAAAGAAGGGACAGAACCAAATCAGACAGTTTGTGAAAGAAGCCAAAGACAGTGGGGCCACTGAAAAGGAGATGTATCTTTCAGAAAGCCAACGTAGGAAAAAAAACAAGGAACATTGTAACAAGATCCTGATTACTGCAGGTTTGATTATTGGTTAATTTACACTAAGGTTTGACCCAGGGATAACAACAAAATCAGAGCCTATTTGTAAAAAAATAAGGCTTCAGTAATGCAAGTAACAATTCCAATCAATAAAGGATTGAAACTCTTTTAAAAGTGATGTGTTGGTCCCCTCTGCCCCCCTGCCCCCAGGAGAGGGATCTGCTCAAGTCCTTCAAAATCCCCGTCGACTGCTTCATCACCTTCACCATGACGCTGGAGGCCCATTACCACAGCGACGTGGCCTACCACAACAGCATCCACGCGGCCGATGTGGTGCAGTCCACCCACGTCCTGCTCTCCACACCAGCGCTGGAGGTGAGAGGAGAGACAGAGAGAGAGAGAGAGAGAGAGAGAGACAGAGAGAGAGAGAGAGAGAGAGACAGAGAGACAGAGAGAGAGAGAGACAGACAGACAGAGACAGAGACAGAGACAGAGACAGAGAGAGAGAGAGAGAGAGAGAGAGAGAGAGAGAGAGAGAGAGAGAGAGAGAGAGAGAGAGAGAGAGAGAGAGAGAGAGCAGAGAGAGAGAGAGAGAGAGAGAGAGAGAGAGAGAGAGAGAGAGAGAGAGAGAGAGAGAGAGAGAGAGAGAGAGAGAGAGAGAGAGAGAGAGAGAGAGAGAGAGAGAGAGACAGAGACAGAGAGAGACAGAGAGAGAGAGAGAGGGAGAGGAGGGAGAGGAGAGGGAGAGGGAGAGGGAGGGGGAGGGAGAGAGGGGAGGGAGAGAGAGGGAGAGAGGGAGAGAGAGAGAGAGAGAGAGAGAGCCTCGGTTTCAGGCCGATCGCATTCATAACGCCCGTGTGATTATTATGGTATGCAGGGAAGACCTCTTCCAGCTCTTTCATGTCACAGATCCTCCAGTTCGGTCAGTCAGCGGTGTCTCTCTGTGTTCCAGAACCCTTCACACGGAGCGTTTGTGCACTTTGCTGTGTGTAAAAGCTTTTTCACGTCTCACATTGTGGGCAGCTCAGGGACATAGGGATTCAGGGGTGTCTGTGCTGTCCTCTGGCGTTCCACGGTCACATGACCCGGGCCTTGTTCTGGTCTCATCCCATTTTCCCCAGGCTGTCTTCACTGACCTGGAGATCTTGGCCGCTCTGTTTGCCAGCGCCATACACGATGTGGATCACCCGGGCGTGTCCAACCAGTTTCTCATCAACACAAGTACGTTTCGCCTACGTTTCCACTGCTCACTGCCGCCCCCTGCAGGATTGGAGGCCACTGCAGCAGAGGGGGGACATGCAGGGGAACCCACAGGGTGGGTGGAGCTGTTACCAGGCGACTCTCTAATATGAACCAATCACAGTGTTTTCCTGATAGAGAACAAAGTGTTGTGATTGGTTTATGATTAGCAGCACACGGTAGCTCCACCCACTGTGCGGTTCATGAAGCCTCACTGTCCTCTCTCTGCAGTGGCCTAGGTGTATGCCTTCTCTTTCAATGAACATGTCTGTGAGCTAGGGTTTGAGGTGTGTACAAGGTGTGTTACAGGTGTGTGTGAGGTGTGTTACAGCTGTGTTACAGGTGTTTATAAGGTGTGTATGAAGTGTGTTACAGGTGTGTTCCAGGTGTACTTTATTTTTTAAACATTTTAAGCATTTAGCAGATGCTCTTATCCAGAGCGACTTTCAAGATGTGCATAAAAGGTGTGTTGCAGGTGTGTATGAGGTGTTTTGGAGGTGTGTATGACGTGCGTATAACCTGCATATGAGGTGCCACCTCATAAGGCGGCAGTGTGGTATAATGGTTAGGGAACTGGGCTTATACCGTTAAGGTTGCAGGTTCAATTCCCAGGTGGGACACTGCCGCTGTACCCTTGAGCTAAAGGTACTTAACCTGAATTGCTTCAGTAAAATATCCAGCTGTATAAATGGATTGTAAAGAAATGTAAACTGTAAGTCGCTCTGGATAAGATCGTCTGCCAAATGCCTGTAATGTAATGTAATGTAATGTATAAGGTGTTTTGGAGGTGTGTATGAGGTGTGTTACAGGTGTGTTACAGGTGTGTATGAGGTGTGTATGAGGTGTGTTGGAGGTGTGTATGAGGTGTGTTACAGGTGTGTTACAGGTGTGTGTGATGAGGTGTGTATGAGGTGTGTTGGAGGTGCGTATAAGGTGTGTTGCAGGTGTGTATAAGTTGTGTTACAGGTGTGTATGAGGTGCGTATAAGATGTTTTGGAGGTGCGTATAAGGTGTGTTGCAGGTGTGTTGGAGGTGTGTATAAGGTGTGTTGGAGGTGTGTATAAGTTGTGTTACAGGTGTGTTGGATGTGCGTATGAGGTGTGTTGCAGGTGTGTATGAGGTGCGTATAAGGTGTGTTGGATGTGCGTATGAGGTGTGTTGCAGGTGCGTATGAGGTGCGTATAAGATGTTTTGGAGGTGCGTATAAGGTGTGTTGCAGGTGTGTTGGAGGTGTGTATAAGGTGTGTTGGAGGTGTGTATAAGTTGTGTTACAGGTGTGTTGGATGTGCGTATGAGGTGTGTTGCAGGTGCGTATGAGGTGCGTATAAGGTGTGTATGAGATGCATATGAGGTGTGTTGCAGGTGCGTATGAGGTGAAAGGTGTATCTGACAGCACCCCCCTCTCTCTCTTGGTCTCAGACTCAGAGCTGGCCCTCATGTATAACGACTCCTCCGTGCTGGAGAACCACCACCTGGCCGTGGGCTTCAAGCTGCTGCAGGAGGAGGGCTGCGACATCTTCCAGAACCTCAACAAGAAGCAGAGGCAGTCGCTGCGCAAGATGGTCATCGACATGGTGAGGGCCGCCCCCCAACAGGGCTCCGTCCTCCACCGCCGTGCGGTGCCGTCGCAGTGTTGGACACCAGGCTGAATAAACACTGCATCGACTGTACGAGCATCGAAACATGTCATTTACAACTGTCAACTTTATTCAGCCCTATGCAAAATATGCATTTTATCATTATAATAATAATAATAATAATATGTTAGGGCTGAGAATGCTGCGGTCTCATCAGGGATTAGATTTGATCATCACTGATCTCTTGCGCCAACTATGATTGTTCCCACCATGTATTTATCCACTCTTGATAAGTGTCTGCTCTGGATAAAATGAAAAATGCTTCTGCTAAATGATTTAAAATGTAAAAATGTATCTTACTTTCGTTCACCTGATTTAGATCCATGGCTGAAAAAGTTTAATTATAGAAAGGGTCTGTTATTTTCATATATGTGCATATACGTAGGTGCTCATGTACACACATTTGAATAGCAAATTTGTTAAAATATTTGCATTTGTTATTTGCATAGCACATGCGGCTTAATCCAGAGCAACGTTAAAACGGTAGCTTATCTTTGACACGTTGTCCGAATGACCTCATAGTCTTCGGACTCTCATGCTAGCGGCTTGTTTTAAAAGCCCTTCACAAAGACACTTGCTCGTGTGACCGAGTGTGACGTAGCACTGTTGTGTGAATGCATTTTTACTGTTGTGTGAGAGCGTAAATCTTTACTGAAGCAGTTGTGGTGATGAACTTCACCCAGGTTACAGCAGTGCTGCCTCACCAGAGACTTGCACAGGAGTCAATACTTGTCTTTATAAACACACGACTTGAATAAGGGTTTCATAAAACACAGCACAGCAAGAAGAACATAGAAGCACCTTACCCTTGTCCTTTTGGGTGGACGTTTCTATAATATATGGCTCTTTTTTTTTTTTTTGCACCCCTTATAAATTACATGCAAACTATTTACAATTATTATTTAATTCTGTTTGGGTTTTGGTCTCAGGGGGGGTTCTGTGTGGGTCAGTAGGGAGAGCGTGGCGTTGACGACACTTAGGCTGTGGGTTCGATTCCCACTGCGACCACATATACTGAACAATGTATGCAATCACTACTGTAAGTCACTTTGGATGAAAGCTAAATGGCATATATTATTATTATATGATCAAGGTGTGAAGTTTTGGCTGATTGAGGTTCCCCGTCACCGTGGCGATGCAGACCAGGAGGAGGAGCTCACTGTGCCTTGTTCCTCCACAGGTCTTGGCCACGGACATGTCCAAACACATGAACCTGCTGGCTGACCTGAAGACCATGGTGGAGACCAAGAAAGTGACCAGCCTGGGGCTGCTGCTGCTCGACAACTACTCTGACCGCATCCAGGTGAGTCACTCCGACCGCAACCATGTTAGCCACTCTGACCGGAACCAGACTAGCCACTCTGACCATAAACCATGTTAGTCACTCTGACCGCAACCAGGCTAGCCACTCTGACCGCATCCAGGTGAGTCACTCTGACCGCAACCAGGTTAGCTACTCTGACCGTAAACCAGGTTAGCCACTCTGACCGTAAACCAGGTTAGCCACTCTGACCGTAAACAAAGTTTATCACTCTGACCGCAAACAGGCGAGTCACCCCTGACCGCAGTGTGGAAAGCTCTGTCAGTAATCAGTAATAACACGGTTGTGGTTGCGGTTGTGCGCCCAGGTTCTGCAGAACATGGTTCACTGTGCTGACCTCAGTAACCCCACCAAACCCCTGGAGCTCTACCGCCAGTGGACCGACCGCATCATGGAGGAGTTCTTCACCCAGGGAGACCGCGAACGTGACCGCGGCATGGAGATCAGCCCCATGTGCGACAAGCACAACGCCTCCATCGAGAAGACCCAGGTACACACACACACACACACACACACACACACACACACACACACACACACACACACACACACACACACACACACACACACACACACACATATACACACACACACACACTACTGAGCTCATACACACACACACACACACACACATATACACACACACATTCACACACATACACACACTACTGAGCTCATACACACACACACACACACACGCACGCACACACACACACACACACACACACACACACACATACACACACACACGCACACACACACACACACACACACATACACATACACACACACACACACACACACACACACACACACACACACACACACACACACACACACGCACACACATATATACACACACACATACACACACTACTGAGCTCATACACACACACACACACCACTGAGCTCATACACACACACACACACACACACACACACCACTGAGCTCATACACACACACACACACACACACACACACACACACACACACACACCTTCACCCATTATTAAAACATAGACATATGTTAAAACAACTGCATGTACACCGTAATTAATGCAGTGTTTAATTAGACTGGTGTGAATATGTGTGGAAAGCGCATAATATACCCCTCTCACAGCCCACCTGACCAGGTGGGGGGTCCTACCATGTTCCAGATATTACCAGTTCTTACCATGTATTAATGCACATCTCCGGATGAGAGCATCTGCTAAATGCTTAAAATGTCAGATGTAAATGTAGTTGGGGAGTCTCTGTGCTAAGGGAGTCTAATCCCAAATCCCTCCCCAGGTGGGATTCATAGACTACATTGTGCACCCCCTGTGGGAGACGTGGGCGGACCTGGTGCACCCCGACGCCCAGGACATCCTGGACACCCTGGAGGACAACCGGGAGTGGTACCAGAGCATGATCCCCCACAGCCCAATCACGTCGCCCGATGGGCGGGACCGGGAGGACGGGGGCGGGGCTGGTGGAGGCGTGGCCATCGGGGACAAGTTCCAGTTCCAGCTGACTCTGGAGGAAGAGGAGGGGGAGGAGGAGGAAGAGGAGGAGGAGGAGGAGGAGGGCGAGTCAGAGGGAGAAACCCCACCAGAGGGGAGGGGGAGGGGAGGGGGAGGGGGAGGGACAGTGTGCGGAGTCATCCAGGCTCCGCCCCCTATTTCTCCGCCCCGCCACGCCCTGGCCTCCCTGGTCTTTGGCCCCGCCCGCAGAACGTTGCCTCTGACCTCAGAGGCGGACAATTCGCCCGAGGATGAGAAGGGAGAGGCGGGCGAGGAAGAGGGCAACGACGCATCACCTCCCCAGCAGGACACGTAACAGTGGACCCACACAAGCGCTCCCTGATCTGTGTGTGTGTGTGTGTGTGTGTGTGTGTGTGTGTGTGTGTGTGTGTGTGTGTGTGTGTGAGAGTGTGTGAGTATGATGTGTGAAAGAGAGAAAGTGTGTGTGTGTGTGTGTGTGAATATGCGTGTCTGTGCACGTGTCAGAGTGTGTATGTGTGTGAGAGAGTGAGAGAGGGTGTGTGTTGTGTGTGTGTGTGTGTGTGTGTGTTTGTGTGTGTGTGTGAGAGACAGGCGGGTGAAACAGAAGCACAAAGAGACGGTGGGCATGTACTGTCTGAGTCCGTGCTCACATGGGCGTGGCCTTACACTGGAGGAGCCGACCCCTGCTTTCACCATCCTCGGTTATTTGTGTGCGACTGGGACATGGACCACTTTTCAA
>JAINUG010000296.1:175000-187500 GCA_029706075.1 Aldrovandia affinis | reverse complement strand
TTGTGTCCCTTGTGTTTTCGGCTGCTGGCCGGGGTCACCACTTCTCTGCTGTAATCTCAGGATCTGGAATTTATTCTGGTCAATATTCCTTTTGTGGTCTGGAGCTCTTACTCAGCACCCCTCCCCCCTTACACACACATTACTGACGCATACACACACGCACATGTAGACAGACGTTCACAATACCACACATACACACACACACAAAATACACACCTGACCACTACCACACAGAAACATACACACGGGCACCGGTATACATAAACACACACACACACACACACACACACACACACATACAGGTAACAGCCAAAATAAAGGAAAGACCAACATGAAGTGTCTTAATAGGGTGTTAGGCCACTGTGAGCCACCAGAACAGCTTAATTGCACCTTGGCTTAGATTCTACAAGTATCTGGAACTCCATTGGAAGGATGCAACACCATTCTTCCACGAGGAATTACATAATTTGGTGTTTTGTTGATGGTGGTGGAAAACACTGTCCCAGGCGCTGCTCCAGAATCTCCCATAAGTGTTCAATTGGGCTGAGATCTGGTGACTGAGATGGCCATGGCGTATGGTTTACATTGTTCTCATGCTCATAAAACCACTCAGTGACCACTCCTGCCCTGTGGATGGGGGCCTGGAAGAAACCACTCCAATCAGGGTAGAAATGCTTCACCACATGATGAAGGTGATCACTCAGAATGGCTTTGTATTTATTGGCGTTTACATTGCCCTCTGAGAGGTCGAGTGGACCTACACAATGGCAGGAAAATGCACCCCACACCAGAACAGAGCCACCAGAACCCTTCATTTACTCCTTTATTTTAGCAGTGACATGTATATATACAGTATATACAACTATTCACTAAATCAGATTGCCGCGTTCTGATTAATGCTGCTTCTACCTTGCCAGCCTCAGAGGGAGATTGCAGTGAGGACGTGGGCAAGGCTTTCTGACACCATTTTCAGGGCCATGGGGGTGACAAAGAGCTGCCATTTTTCAGCCAACACTTTAATATCTATGTTACAAAATTGCTGGTGTTGGATAAATATGTATAAATATGGGCCTTGGTGTCTTTAAGATGTGGAAGCTAGGTGCCTGCTCTTTGCACATGAATCAGGACCACTGCAGATGTCCTGGGCTGGCATTTTGGAGGACACAGGTGATCATGTGTGCCCTCCCCAACTGACGGAGAATGTTGTAGTGACGGGACAGGCCTGTAACTATGACTGGACATTTTCACATTGGGTGATAAAGAGAATTGCAAGTTCAATAAATATTTGGGGTGAAAGTCTAGAGAAGAGGACTCTTAGCAGACTGAAATATATCATATTTCCAGTGAGGCACATTGTGGGAATATACTTTTTTATACAATCACAACAGCAAAATATATATATATATAATAATATATTCATTAATTAATCAAATGTTTATATAGCCTCTTTATACAATCTAGTGTTCTTAATTTGATCGTACTTTAAATATCTTCCATCATATGATTTCCAGTTGAAAATACGAATATGCCAAATGCACTTAAAATGTAAACAGTTTAACGTCAGCTAATAAGGCCGATGGTTCGCAATTGTGGTCTCACATAGCCTATTCATATATCTAAAAGGGTAGGGCAGTATTTTCCTTGACTTAAATCGATATCAGTACAGCTCCACTGCTTTTACCACTGTGTGGTGGGTAAAAAGAGGAAGACATTAGTCAAGCCGATTGAGGATTTTCTGTTTTTCTCATAAATTATATAGAGCGGCTCAGCCGTTACTAAGTTATTCATTACGTTGGGTCGCGTCCTGCATAATTCTGGAACGTCATAGTCAGAACGTTGTTCGGATTGGCTAGCTGACGTGTCACTCAACCTGCGCTTGCGCCGAGAGCCCGCCTCTGAGTTGGCCTCAGTCAATCAAGTGACGTCTGAGGTTTCTGCAGGTGCGAAGCGAAGTGCTGCATTTGGTGCAACAGAAGCTGCAACTGAAAAAATAGATATTAAACGGTAAGGCCGATGACTTTATTTGAAAAATAACCCTTCGTTTTAATAAATTGTCATTGACACTGTGCGTCTTTTCTGCAATTTCGCCAGTGGGTTTCCGGGCGAATGAAATAAGGCAAGAATAACCTTCATTTGACATAGGATGCTTTCGCTAGCAGGAGGCATGGCTAGCGCGCTGAATGTAACGAGAGAAACTCGCGTTATGTGGCTCGCTTTTCCTCTGCCAGGGATGGCTGAGACCGCGTTTTATCCTGTATTTCGAGTCCATGGAAAGCACGGCGTCGCTCTGTGTTGAGATTAGGACACCCACCCGAATGTATCGATTTTCTCATTCAGTGATATTCTATCATTTCATAATTCTGTCCCAACCGATTGTCGCTCACTGTTGCCTTGTCGAAAAATGATGAAAATAACAGGAAGAGTGTCATGAGCTGAATTAGCGCGCTAGCTACAGTGGCTATCGGACCTGTGTCGGCGACACTAAATGCAGCGACGGTGCCGAGTGCTACCTTTTAGATATTAATATAGTAAATAATGTATTTGTTGCAAGTGTTTAGTTATCTGTTAAGTTACTGTATAACCTACGCTTGGCTTCCCAGTTCTGGTTAGCAACCTACCTGCCTGCCTACCTACCTAGCCAGCGAGAAACATGGTTCCATCTCTGATCTCTCTCAAGCTTTGACGTTTCAGCTGAGCGCTTAATCAGGATTTTTGTGCTTGTGCGTTTGACTCCCTTTTTTTCCTTTTAAGGCTTCGGGTATTTTGGAGTTTACAAAAGCTTTGGCGTGAAAAAGATGCGGAAATTATTGTAGCAACGTTTATTTGACTCGTTTACATGCTTATTTTCCCCCCCGACCGCTATACTGTAGTCCGCAAACCGCCGGTTCAGACGAGCGGCTAGTGATACCTGGACTAGCCGAGATAGCAAGTTGGCTACCTTTCCGATTTTAGGCGAGAGAAATGGCATTGGCCGCCGCACGGAGCGAAGGACCTTGAGTAGTGAGTGAGCCATTCTGATGCTGTATGTAGATGTCTTGTCACTTTACGTTTTCTCACGCTAGAAGCCACAGGCACAGGTTTGCGGTCTGTTGTCTTTTTAAGGTAACGTTAAGGTTGAAGACACCGCACGCAAGCTGGCTTTGGTCTTCACGTGCATCAGAAACCGAAAGCTGATTCTCTCAGGAAACATACAAACTGATTGATACTATCTTAAAAAATAAAAATAAAAATATGTATTATATATATATATTAATAAAAATACCCAGACATTTAGTACACACGGGTTCACATTGGGTTGACAAACCAGTCTAAGGTAAGATGAAGAATGGTAGTCAGGCTTTATCAGGATCCAAAGTAAAAAAAAAAATCTTCTTTATGCTGCATATAGCCATTCATGTAACAGTGATCATTACAGATGGGTGGCTGGCTGTAATTGTAGAGACGGCAAGTGTAGCCCAAGGCACCGTAGATGTATTGGCTGGAACAGAATGGTGCTGTACAGTATTCAGTGTCTTGAGAAGAAGGAAATGCCTGGAGGAAGGGTGAACATGGCTTGTTAGATGTTGCATAGTGTTTTATTCTGCCATCATGTCGTCATGGTCATCGCCTGCCTCGGTGACCAGAAATATCAACAAACCAGCCTTCACAGATTTGTGTTTTTATAATGGAACCTAGAGAGGTACCACTGCCAATTCATTATTTTCTTACAAACAGAAAAGGGGGAGTGGAGGGGAGGGGAGGGGAGGGGGGGATTTCTCCCTCCTCAATAACAACAAAATCAGGAATTGTGTCCTGTATGTGAGAAGAGAGGAGGAAAAACTGCATTTCCCAGAGTTCTAGACAAACAGACGTTTCCACATTGCTAATTGGTGCATATCCTGTGACATTACAAGGGCCACCGCCCCCCCCTAAATAAATGAATAAATAAAAGGGCTATATTGTCCCTCACCATTTACAACATAATGGCTCCGTCTTTAATTAAACTCTGTGACCCGTAACTGAACTGCGTTCCCGAAGGGTCCATGTCTCTACGGGAGCTCTCTGATTGGAGAATCCAGGCTTTGGCAGAGTTTTGGAGATTAAGCTCAGGTGAATGCTTTGTGGGGCCCAGACTGGTGACCCCCCCCCCCAGCTGTGTAGACGGTTTCGGAGGGGGCACATGTGCCGTTTGTCCTCAGATTGATTTCGTCTTTTCAAAGCCCAAGCTCTGCTCTTGATGTTGTTCTGTCGTATCAATATTCACAGAGGAGTGGCCAGGAACGCTGCGCTACAGCGCCGATAACTCCCTCATATTATTCACCTGCCTGCCTGAATGTGAGAGTGGATCTCTTTGTGAGGAGTTGTTACTGACACAGAAAGAACAGGAATCTCTGTGTGTAAGCAGGTCACACATTTTGTTAAGCCACATGAGCCTCAAGGACTATTTGTGTTGTTTTTCTCTGTATCCCACAATTTTCCAGGAGTTCATCTCGACCGCCTTTTAAGGGGTCAGGGAATAATTTTCCAGTTTCCTACATTGGCTCCAATGGTTTTCTGGTTTTTTGATTCCCTCTGGAAAATGCCAATTGTGAAGCGCTGTGTGACAACCTGTTTGTAAATGGCGCTATACAAAAATAAAGATTGATTGATTGATTGATTTTTAATTGTAAGTTAAATACTGGGTTTGTCCCAAATTGTTTTCTAGAATTTATTGTTAAAAATTGTAATACAATTTTTTTATTTTTTATTATTATTATTTTTTTTTTTAAATAGTGTCTTGCATATAAATCTGTCCCATTGGAAAGCGCTGTAAAAAGTATTGGTGGATTGACAGTCTGGTGATATTGACAGGCAGCGGTGGCAGCAAATGAACGCTAGAGTACTAGAAATTTAATCTGCGCCTATGGAGGGCAGGTGATAGTCACTGTAAATCCCACCTCATAGTGAAAAAAGACCCAACTGATTGGTCTAAAATATGTTTGTATCTTGACAGATTTCTGTAGCCAATCAATATAGACCTCGGGGTGTTGCTGATCAGTTTAGGCCTTTAAATCCTGCCCCAAAGTCTTCATTTACAATTTCTGTTCACTAAGATCCACCAGCTTCACTCCACTTGATCTAACCACGCGTCTTCTAGTTCTGGAAAACGTTAATTCATACCGTAAAATTTAAAACCCACTGGGGAAAATTAAGTTTAAAAAAAAAAAAAAAAAAAAAAAAAAAGTACCAATGGTGTTTTTCTGTGCCATTGCTGATTGAATGGAAGTGTACGAGAGCCAACAGAATTGACTGGGAGAAATCCTGCACACCACTTTGACCTGCCTACTGTGTAGAGGGAGGGAGGGAGGAAAGCTTGAATATTTGAGTGGATTTCACAGCACAGCCCAGTCCCTCTTATTCAAGGCAGCATTGTTTAATACTGCACATTCATGCACCTGGATACCGAGGAGCTCAGGTGTAGCGCCGTGCTCACCTGGCAATTGAACCTGTAACCTTATGCTTACGAGCCCAGTCTGCTGACCACCGGGCCAAGTGAGTCTCTGAGTCCTTGTCTCATTCATTATCCTTGCCTTTTCAGCCACTCTGACTGGCTGACTCCCAAGAGGAGACCTGTGTCTTTATGATGGCACAAAGGCTGATTTATGCTTGCCAGCTGTGGGGATGCTGTGCGTCTCAATCTGTCAAGGCGCTGTTCCAGCGGGGCTGCTGGATGGCTCATCCTGTTAAGACACTGTTCCAGCGGGGCTGCTGGATGGCTCATCCTGTTAAGACACTGTTCCAGTGTGTGGATGTGGCCCACGGGCTGGTATTGAACCCTGACTGTGCCGGTGCCAGCTTTTGCCGGCAGCCCTGCCACATAGTTGGCCGCAGCATCGCCCAGGGAGGGAGGGAGAATCTCATTCGGTGGGACTCTTTCTGTCTCGTCGTCTCACCAGGGACCGTGTGGTTGTCTGCACTCTCCCAAATTTATGGAGGGGCTTGCAGCAATGAGGCTGACCTAGAAAATGCGATGTACTTTCCAAATTGGGTGAGAAAGAAACGTATGGGTGAAAAATTGGCTCAGAAGGCTGCTGGGTGGCTCATCCTCTTAAAGCACTGTTCTAGTGTGTGGAGAAGCCCCACGGTCTGCTACGTCAGCCCCATGGGGTGACACACAGTTGGCAGTAGCGTTGCTCAGGGAGGGAGTGGTTCTAGTGGCTCTGTGTGGCTCAGTTGGTAGAGCATGGTACTGACAATGCTTAGGTTGTGGGTTCAATTCCCATTGGGGCCACATACACTGAAAAATGTATGCACTCACTACTGTAAGTCACTTTGGATAAAAGCGTCTGCTAAATGGCTTATTATTATATTATAGGGAGGGTTTTACTTGGTCGTGTTGTCTTTGTCTTTGTTTCGTCCACCCTCCGCTGGGGCGCCCACAGTCTGCCAGTATAAAGCTGCGCTCAAAGTGTCTTCCTCTGACTCATGTCTGTGCAAGCTTAACTTCTTGTTTTTCGGAGGAGAGCACATGTATGTTTACGCTCTCCCGAACTGACAGCAGAGTTTGCAGCGAGCGTGGCTTAGAATACGATTCGGCATTCCAAATCGGGAGAAAAAGAGGGGGAAAGCATTTAAAAAAAAAAAAAAATTGGTTCAGAAAAGGTTTTTGCAATTTCCCCCTCTAATCCTGAAGTGGTTCTTGGTGTGACCAAAGTATAAGCCAGTGCCCCAATGTGATGATGGGGAGGCGGTACTGTAGGTAGTTGCTTTTGTTTTCCTCCTTGGGAAATGGGGTCAGGACAAGAACAGGCCTACTCTGTTGTTTGCGAGCGACAGGATCCTTACAGGCCGCAGTGACTCAGGGTAGAACGGCTCTCGCCCGAGTGAAAGCGGTTCCTTATCCAGAGGTGACTGGAGCGGGCGTTTCCAGGCGGAGTGGACACTGAATCACTGTTACTATGGGGACACTTTAATGGCTCCTCCTTCAAGATCAGGCAGGGGTCACCACTTTCCTGACCACCTTGAGTTAGCCGTATGTTTCAGGGCTGCTCATTCTGGCTGGAGCTCGCATTTGTTGCAGCCTGTGAGGCCACCATGGCAAGATACATATTCATTCATTCATTTTATTAAAATTCTATCAAAACATATAGATAATATATAGTGAACCCTGTATAAATAAAGCTGTACTTCGATCCAGAAATGATCCAGGCACGCATCATGAATTCACAAAAAGTCATATTGCAAAATGTCATAGTTATACTATGGTAGTAAAACCATTAACGTTTAAATATACGCTATTCTGTGTGAGATCCGCCTGAACATCTCCAATGTCCCCAATGTGACCATGTCACAGAAATATATCTGAGATATTACAACGTGAGATTTTTAGCTTGTGTCCTCCTTCCGCGGCATAAACGCACGCGGATACAACTTGGCCAACGTTGAGAAAGTCCATGCTGTCGCTGGGTGAATTTCACAGGGCAGCATTATTCACATCTGCATGCGCACAGCACGGTCTCTTAGGCAGCACTCAAACATTATCGTCCGAGTCGCTGCGCAAACGCTACGGAATGCAGGAAGTGCCGTTGAGTTGAGTGGGGGGGGGGTTGTTGTTGCTGTGTTGATTTGAGCTCCTCTTCCTGGTTGCTTGGCGTAAGTGACAAAACGGTGGAACGCCGCTCTGTTTTTTCCACTCCTGACGCAGCCATGTGAGGGACGGACACCATCACGTTTAATATGATACATGCCATTTAGCATTTTTTTATCCAAAGTGACTTACAGTACTGAATGCATACACTCCTCAGTATACGTGGTCCCAATGGGAATCGAACCCACAACCTAAGCGTTGTCAACGCCGTGCTCTACCTACTGAGCAACACAGAACCACAATTTTAATTAATTTTGTTAAGTGGGTCATTAAAATAACGTCTCCACGTCTTTACTGATGTTGCTAAGTTATTTTGTCTGCGCTTGGCTGAGGCGACTCATCAGTGTGTGGATGCAGGCTTTAGGTGTTGGTTGCTAGCAACAACACTACGAAATTTTAAATCGCAATTTAACGTCTCACAATGACATACTTCTGTGCAGGGTCACCCTGACTCTGACACTCTTAACACACTGAGAGGAAAGCACACGAGACTATGGCACAGCGCATTTCAGTACTGAGGTCACGGGTTATTTAAACGGCGTGTGACAACGCCACTCCGCTACCGTCCGACGGGTGCCTAGTTCCTGAGCGTGCTATGGGCCAGCGACGGCCACTCTTCCAGGGTTTCTGCGGCAACAGCACACGTCTCACACCACAGTCATGCTCCTGTGTGTGGAGTGCATTCTGAAGCATGGCTCCACACTGATTACCTCACTTAGAGTACTGTGTGCAGTTCTGGGCACCGCACTACAAGAAAGATATAGAAGCTCTTGAAAAAGTCCAAAGAAGGGCAACTAAACTGATACCTGGTATGAAGGGTAAAAGTTATGGTGATAGACTTAAGGCACTCAATCTATTTAAACTTAGTAAACGGAGACTTAGGGGGGATTTGATTGAGGTTTTTAAATTCCTAAAAGGGATTAATAAAGTGAAATACCAAAGATTTTTTTAAGATAAGTGGGGTCAGCAGAACAAGAGGCCACAGGTGGAAATTAGTTAAAGGCAAATTCCGCACAGATATTAGGATGTTTTTCTTTACACAGAGAGTTGTCAATGCCTGGAACAGCTTGCCAGGTCTGGTAGTAGAGGCAGAAATGCTTGGGCTATTCAAGTCCAGGCTAGATGTAGTACTAGATACTCTTTAGATTAGGACATGATGAGCCTAGATGGGCCAAACGGCCCGTTCTCATCATTAAGTATTCTTATGTTCTTATGTTCTTATGTTCATTTACACTTTTCTCACAAGATCGCACACATACAAGGTTGAGCTCCAGAATGGTTTCTTATGGGTTACACACCCAACCAAAGGTCTTTGGCTATTGAGATCCCCAACTGTAAACCCCCTTTGACACCAGTTATTGTGTAGGTTAGTTACTGGATCTGTAAGATCTGTTTTTCAGAGTACAGGTGCAAAGCTGAATGTCATAAATAACCCAGAGGAGATTTTATTTGTAATTTAGTCATATTTTGGAATACATTTGTATTAGTAATTCATTGAAGGTTTGGGAGCCGGTCTTTTCCCCGCAATGATCAGACCTCTGATTGGCCGAGGAGGGGTCAGAGGCTGGGCATGTGTAATCTGTAATCTGGGTTGAGGAACCTTATTTCCTTATTTCATACACTTCTGCCCACACCCTGTGACCAATCAAATAAAAATACACACCCCCTCTATGCACACCCTGACCAATCAGACACCAGGTACACACTCCCTCCAAACCCATCTATCATGACTTCCTCTCATCTCACACCTCTCTAGCTTCTCCCACCTTAATTCCAGATCACAGGCTACGTCACTGATGTACATACAAGCTTTGACTATATAATAGTGGTTCTGATTGCCAAAGCGTCAGTCGGTGGTATACAAGCATTTTCAATCTTACCCTCTTCATTCAGTTTAATCACAGCTGGGCCCTTGGCCCCGCCCCTAGCCCCTGTTGCCCAGGGATACCTGTCAATCATCCGACACCTGACACGTGCGTAGGTCTGGGGAAGAGCGCTCCAGCCGCCCCATTGGTTCTCTGGCCGGGGCTCACAGCTGCAGTGAGGCCTGTAATGCCGTTGGATTATATCATTTGTCCCCATTTCAGTATTGAATTGCAGCGCTCCTGTTACAGCTGTTGTTTTGGTTTTGTTTCCCGTTTCTGGAAATTGGATTATTTGTTTTTCCACATTTGTTTTTGCCTCTCTCATCCTCGGTTCTTTAATCTCTGTCCTATTTCTCCTCCGGTAGGCCAGAAACGTGCTCCTGGGTTTCAGTCCTCGTGCTCACATTTCGTCACAGAATCTATAGACTCACCAGACACTCGGCTCCATATTCTTAACACTGAACATTCGCTCTCCCTACCGCCGAAGGCGAGGCATTCCAATTTGATGTGTCGTCTGAAAAATCCAATTCAAGGGGTTGTGACCGAGGACAATACTGTGGCAATGGACATTTTTCTTCAATTTTGTTTCAGATTTTTTCCCAGTTTTTCTCCCAATTACACTTTCTATTTCTTTCAATTTACCCTCCCCCACAAGCCTGTCGCTCGTCCACGGAGTCAAGACAGTTTTTCCCTTTACAGGGACACCTTTTGCGCTTCTTGGCGAGCTCGTGCCGGCTCTCCCTCCCCCCTCCCTCCGGGTGGTCAGCCAATCGCCGCGAGCCAGAAGCCAGAGCCAGGCTGGCGCAGCTGGGTTTCGGGCAACCTGCGTTCTGGATGAATGCCTTTACCGGTACACCACCCGAGGCCCCGCAATGAACCTTCTTTACTGTAATATAGAAGCTTAAAGTCGTACCCAAAACCGCCTGTAGTTAACCAGAGAGGATGGAGTGAACGCTGGAGCTTATCTGGTGAGCCTAAACATTCTGTGATCTTGTGTTTCTTTTCTCACCGTTTAGCAGAGCAGAGCACTCTCATAGGTCCCCGTATGAAAGACACAGCGAATGAAATGCTGTGATTGGGTTGACCTAACCTAACGGGTGATTGGTTGATTCTGACGATGACCAGTTTAAAAAAAAAGAGCAACATGTTTTATTGATTTTGGAGTTTCACAATCGCTTTGTTTCTTGTTGAAAGCATATTCCTCCACGTTGGTCAGAAAATTGACAGAATAGTGCAATAAGGCATTTATCACTTCCATGAAATGCACTTAAAAGGGCTCGCACTGCATTTTAATTTTTTTAATTTAATTTATAATTTTTTCCCTGTTTTTTTCTCCCCAATTTGGCCTGTCCTCTGGGTAATGAGCTAATTTCCCGGGCCGGCAGATCCGCCCCCTCCGAGACGGAACCCAACCACGGACGCTCTTACACTCCTCAACGGACTCGTGCCGGCTCACCCTCCCCCTCCCCTGGGGGTGGACAGCCTGTCACATTGCATTTTTAATTACAGTGAAAGTGCATGTTTGAGCACGATAAGAGCCTTAAATAAAGAGGCACCATCACAACTGAACACTTTCTCCCTGACTGTCAGTGGCAGGTACGGAGCCAATCACATCACCTGCTGTATCATAACTACAGGTAAAAAGGCACTTTTACAGAAATACAGTTGGCCCTCAGGAGATAAATGTTGTTTTTTTTCCCCCCACTTTCCATGTTGGTCTGTTGTCGAATGCCCATGTTGCTTTTCAGACTTAAAAAAAAAAATGTCCTCATTTTCTTGATCCTGTTTCTCGAAGGCACCAGTCATTTCAAAAAAAAACTTCAATTCTCCTCCATTTTGTCATTAATTTCTGTCAGTGTATTTGCATGGAACATCAAATGAGGGATAAACCGAAAACTGAAAGATGAAAAGGGTTAAATAAGGTTGAAACTGGAAAGTGGAAATGGAAAATATACCAATATAAAGAATACGCTTTGACTGGAAATGTTAATTACATTTCTGTTGCCTCATGTTTTAGACAGACTCCTATTTTGTAGCGATGAACCTTTGTGTAAATAACCAGTAATCAAACCAGCGGTAATCGGGATCTCATTAGAACATTCATTCATTCTTTACATTTGACATTTACATTTTAAGCATTTAGCAGACGCTCCTATCCAGAGCGACTTACAAGATGTGCATTAATACATGGTAGGAACAATCATAGTTGGCGCAAGAGATCAGTGCAGTAATACAGCGATACATTATTGTAGGCAGCTGCGTACCATACCTGTAACACTGGGAAGGAAAAGTTTTTTCCTTCCCAGGAAAATAAAATTGTAATTTATTTTATGAATTTTTTAATTAAATTGAGTAAGCAGGGATACATAGTGTTGAGCAAGTAGGCAGTGGTGATGACAATTAGCTAGATGTACAGAATTCAGTGGTAGTGGAGTCTGAAAAGGTGCGTTTTGAGTCCTGACCGATTGCGGGAGGTCGTTCCACCACCGAGGGGTCAGGACGGAGAAGAGGCGAGACCGCGAGGAGCGGCTGCCAGGCGCCCGGAGAGATGGGGGCAGTCAGTTTGCCAGAGGAGGCTGAGCGGAGGGGTCTGGGCGGGGTGTAGGGAGTGATGAGTGTCTGGAGGTATGGGGGAGCAGTACCTCTAGCCGCTTGAAAAGCAAGCACCAGTGATTTGAATCTGATGCGTGCTGCGATGGGGAGCCAGTGCAGAGAGGAGAATAGAGGGGTGACATGGGTGAACTTTGGCTGGTTGAACACCAGGCGAGCGGCAGCATTCTGGATTAGTTGCAGTGGCTTGATGGCACAGGCTGGTAGCAGTCCAGGCTTTACTATGTAGTCTTTACTATTATGACAACATGTTGCACCTTTATTATGACACCGCATGTTGCATTTCCTTTATTTTGGCAGCAACCTGTGTGTGTGTGTGTGTGTGTGTGTGTACACTATAAATAGAGAGTTGTACATTCTAAATCGAGGGGGCACAGTAGATGGATCACAATGAGTTTTTAATTGCAAAGATTAATGAG
>JAINUG010000296.1:57500-170000 GCA_029706075.1 Aldrovandia affinis | reverse complement strand
GGCCAAGGGAGGAAACACAAGTACTGATAACAGGGGCGTGAATATTTGTGATTCTTGATTTTTCTGGGGGACAAAATTATAATTTGTGAACCGTTCGATTGTTCATGCCAATGCATTATTATGAAAGAATATAAAATATACCTCATTACTTATATAGTTACACACACACACACACACTCACACTTTGTGTAGAGGTGTCCTCAGGACAGGCCTTGAGAGAACTGGTTGTTGTCAGGAGAAGGACCTCTCTGCTACGGCTGCAGGGCCTAAGCGCTGTGAGCCGCGCGATTGGACACTTCATCCCCCTCCCCTCACTCAACAACCTCCCTGATTGGACAGACAACCACCCCCCCATCCCCCAGCACACACACTGGACATAACCTATAGTCAGCTTAGCACAGACCCTCAGTGTGTCGGTATCGTAAAACATAAACCTTCATCCTCTTTACTGATGAAACCGTCATTATTTTCCCTGTTAATCTGCGCTTGTATGCAGCGATGTGGAGACGTACAGGACCCAGAGATGTCCTCAGATCTGTGTTAATCTGCGCTTGTATGCAGCGAAGGGGAGACGTGCAGGACCCAGAGATGTCCTCAGATCTGTGTTAATCTGCGCTTGTATGCAGTGAAGGGGAGACGTACAGGACCCAGCGATGTCCTCAGATCTGTGTTAATCTGCGCTTGTGTGCAGCGATGTGAAGACGCGTACCCAGCGATGTCCTCAGATCTGTGTTAATCTGCGCTTGTATCAGCGATGTGAAGACGCGCAGTAGTGATGTCCTCAGATCTGTGTTAATCTGCGCTTGTATGCAGCGATGTGAAGACGTACAGGACCCAGAGGTGTCCTCAGATCTGTGTTAATCTGCGCTTGTATGCAGCGATGTGAAGACGTACAGGACCCAGCGATGTCCTCAGATCTGTGTTAATCTGCGCTTGTATGCAGCGATGGGAAGACATACAGGACCCAGAGATGTCCTCAGATCCGCGAACACACCACCACGTCTGTGCCCCCTGCAGTGTTTCACAGATCAGCACGTCCCAAGCCTGTTCAGCCTGCAGATGTAGGCCAGCGCGCTACAGTGTGGCTACGCATGTGACAGTGCAGCGTGCTCAGTGCTGTTCCCCTCAGAGGAGGCATGGACATATCGATGGGTGGCGCAGACCATCAGGTCGTCTGCTGGCCGTGACGCCGGGCTGGACTCAATCAACATTCGTCCTTCACTTCCGTGTCCCAGGCTCGTTTACGACACCGTTTGGTGAGCTCAGCGATTGTCGGCGTTCACTGCGTCGGGCAAACTGCGTTTGTGAGAAACGAAAGGCTGACGCCTGCCTTGATTTGTAAGTCATTTAAGGACGAAAATTGATTGAATCCAGGCCACTGGGTTTCTCCTGATATCTGGCGTCAATTATCTTTGTGTAAATTAAATCTGTCAAATTAAATTTCCACAAAGGGGGAAAAATCAAGAAGGCTGTGTCTGATGAGCGGTGGTTTATACCGTTTCCTTTGTCGAGATGAAAATGTGATTGATTCGAAGGATCAAAAGTAAGTCTGGACAGATGGTAACGTTAGATCAGGCAGGGTATCACAGCAGACTAAGATGAAGGCCCGCGCCAGTCGAAGGGGCCAATCGGCAGCCGCCATTCGCTGAGGGAGGTTTGATCAAGTTTGTATCTTCTGAGGTTAAATGCAAGATTGTCTGAGTGCAAAGAGCATCGGAAGTTCACCAGACTGTCACCCGGAGATGAGAAACACTCTCACAAACACTTGTTTCTCACAAAATATAATTTTATTGCTAAGTAACGTTTTGGTATGGCGACCTTAGAATATGTCAGATTGAAATAGTGTTTCTCCGCATGCATTTGGATTGCTGCGCAGGCGTAAATCCCTATTTAAACAAAATTGGGAGTGCCTGGGTGTGCTTGACAGATCAGGCCAATAAGATTAACTTTGACCTTCCATTAGTATAGAAATTATTTGTGTGTGATTGACACGGCTAACCAGCTGGCATGCGTCATGCAATAAGAATGAGTCAGTGCGCAGTATATATGATTGGTCTACTGGCTCCTGTGACATCATTTCTGATCGTGCGTCTGCACACCTGGGTAAGGCTCAGAGGACTGAGGAGCAGAGAGCAGGCTGCACAGGTATAATCAGGTGTGTGTGTGTGTATGAGAGAGAGAGCGAGAGAGAGTGTGTGTGTGTGTGTGTGTGCGCGTGTGTGCGTGCATGCATGCGTGCAAGAACAGAGGGCTGTGCAGAGCGTGCAGAGGGCTGAGGCAGGTACAGGTATAATCAGGTGTGTGTGTGTGTGTGTGTGTGAGGGGGTGTGTGTGTGTAAGAGAGAGAGTGAGGGGTGGGTGTGTGTGTGTGTGCATGTGTGTGTGTGTGCATGTGCGTGTGTGCTGAGGCAGGTACAGGTATAATCAGGTGTGTGTGTGTGTGTGTGTAAGGGTGTGTGTGTGTGTGTGTGTGTGTGTGTGTGTGTGTGTGTGTGTGTGTGTGTGTGTGTGTGTGTGTGTGTGTGTGTGTGTGTGTGTGTGTGTGTGTGTGTGTGTGTGTGTGTGTGTGTGTGTGTAAGAGAGAGAGAGTGAGGGGGTGTGTGTGTGTATGAGAGAGAGAGGGGGTGTGTGCGTGTGCGTGTGTGCTGAGGCAGGTACAGGTATAATCAGGTGTGTGTGTGTGTGTGTGTGTGTGTGTGTGTGTGTGTGTGTGTGTATATGAGAGAGAGAGAGTAAGGGGGTGTGTGCGTGTGCTGAGGCAGGTACAGGTATACTCAGGTGTGATGAGACGGCGGTGTCTGTAAGGTGAGCTCAGACTCTGCGTAGGTAACTCAATCAGGCAGAGAGACGGACGTGTATCTGTGTCCGTCCTGCAGTAATCCCAGGAAGCTGTAGCTACAGACAAGAGAGGGTGTCGCTTTTTGGCAACAATGTTTCTATGATTCATGCAGTTACATATCAGGATATGTGTAGAATCCAGACTATTAACACATTTGTGGATTAATACCATGGCTTATGCATTGAATAACCTTGTGCTTTTTCCCTATACATTGTAACACTCATTTGAGTCTTCTGCATTCTGTGTGTGTGTGTGTGATGTGTGCGTGCGTGCATGTGTGTGTGTGTGTGTGTGCGTGTGTGTGTGTGTGTGTGTGTGTGTGTGTGTGTGTGTGTGTGTGTGTGTGTGTGTGTGTGTGTGTGTGTGTGTGTGTGTGTGTGTGTGTGTGTGTGTGTGTGTGTGTGTGTGTGTGTGTGTGTGTGTGTGTGTAGATGTGTGTGTGTGTCAGGTAGATTGTGTGTGTGTGTGTGTGTGTCAGGTAGATTGTGTGTGTGTGTGTGTGTGTGTGTGTGAGGTATATTGTGTGTGTGTGTGTGTGTGTGTGTGTGAGGTAGATTGTGTGTGTGTGTGTGTTGTGTGTGTTTTCCCTCATGGCGTTGCTTGCTGTGTTCCAGGACACCGCAGGGCAGGAGCGTTACCGCACCATCACCACGGCGTACTACAGGGGAGCCATGGGCTTCATCCTCATGTACGACATCACCAACGAGGAGTCCTTCAACGCCGTGCAGGACTGGTGCGTGCTCACGCCGTTCTGCAGTGTCGCGCTGCCAAGAGCATTCTAGAATGTGCAGCGATCGGAATGCGGGAGCGCTGTGATTCAACCCTGTGGACTTCTAGAATGTGCCAGTTAAAGACTCTAGAATGGTGGAGTGTTGTGCTTTAAGAGTTCCGTCGTGGTGGAATGTGGACTGGCCGTGTATAACGCAGTGATTGAGCATGTGTCACTGGACAGGACAGGACAGTCTGGGCTCTGGGTGGGCGTGTGGGTGACAGTCTGGGCTCTGGGTGGATGTGTGTGCGTGCGTGCGTGTGTGTGGGTGCGTGCGTGCGTGTGTGCGTGCGTGCGTGTGGGATTGTGTGAGGGGGATTGTGTGTGTGTGTGGGGGTTGTGTGTGTGTGTGTGTGTGTGTGTGTGTGTGTGTGTGTGTGTGTGTGTGTGTGTGCGTGCCAGTCTCTCTGATTGAGCTGCTCTCTCACATTCCCCTCCGCAGGTCCACGCAGATAAAGACCTACTCCTGGGACAACGCCCAGGTCCTGCTGGTGGGCAACAAGTGTGACATGGAGGACGAGCGGGTGGTGGCGGGGGAGAGGGGCCGGCAGCTGGCCGATCACCTGGGTGAGTCTGGCCCCGGGGGACGTCCAGGACAGTCTGGATCAACGGTCACGCGCAGGGCAGCCAGCGCACACACCTGCAGGACATTTTCTCCATGTACCAGAGTGCACTTTGCACTATGAAAAAAAACTATTAAAAAAGTGGTGCCATGTTGTTTACAGGAGAAGTAGCTTTGAGAATTGTTTATTAAAACTGTAGTGTGAGGGGTGTATGACCACACCTGACTCCTGATTGGTCGATGAGAACCGTGGAATGGGGAAGGGGAGGGGGCTCTGAGACGGTTCCTGACTCCTGATTGGTCAATGAGGACCGTGGAATGGGGAAGGGGAGGGGGCTCTGAGACGGTTCCTGACTCCTGATTGGTCAATGAGGACCGTGGAATGGGGAAGGGGAGGGCTCTGAGACGGTTCCTGACTCCTGATTGGTCGATGAGGACCATAGAATGGGGAAGGGGGGGCTCTGAGACGGTTCCTGACTCCTGATTGTTTTTCTGCTCGTGTGCAGGCTTTGAGTACTTTGAGGCGAGTGCCAAGGACAACATCAACGTGAAGCAGACGTTCGAGCGTCTGGTGGACATCATCTGCGAGAAGATGTCGGAGAGCCTGGACTCGGCCGACCCCGCCATCACAGGGGCCAAACAGGGGCCACAGCTCACCGAGCAGCCAGCGGCCCCACACCAGGACTGCGCCTGCTAAAGACCGCCCCCCCCAGACCCCCCAGCACCCCCACCCCCGCCCCACCCCACCCCACCCCACCCCCCCAGACTCCCTGCACCACCACCTCTGTCCTGAAGAAAGGGTGTCTCTGTAAGACAGGTGAATCTGCTGGGGTGGAGTGGGGTGGGGGGGTGGGATTGTCCTGTCCCCTAAGGGCCCAGACATAGCCTCCTGCCATAATCTCTTCCTGTGGTCTTAAAAGGGCAACTTCGACGAAAATGTGCAATTGAACCTGCCATTTCATACCAGTACTGCGCTTCGGATCAATGTCGGAAAAGCCCTTTTGTTTATTTGTATTACGAAGAACACAGGCTGATGCTAAATCTTCTCTGGGCTTTCTTAGCCAGCTTCATGCTGCCTGGCCCTCCTACAATTCCCAGAATTCATTGCTTCGCCTCTCCTCCGTGAAAAATTACATTTGAAAAACTCATTCAATGTTTTATGACCGTTTTTGATTACCTCAACACAACAATAGAGACTCCGGTTGCTTAGCTAAGCTGTAAATATTGTTTGCTCTTTGTACTCTAAGCTGGTTTGTGCCTTGCTGTGTGGGATTTAATCCATTTTAGCTGCGTGCTAGCTTGGAGCCAACAGGCATGACCAGCTTCACAATGCACTCTGGGGGTTGGAGGCACACAACGAAAAGAGTTTGAAGTGTCCATTCAGCACTCAACATTAGAGAGTAAAGATGGGGAACATCACACACTGAGCTCAATGCGTTCTTTTGGGAGGACAGAGATTTTTTCTGATTTCAAATTACTCATGCATTTAATTTATTTGACAGGGCCTAGTGTTGAATTCTCAGCATGGCAGTAGCTGCCCTCAGTACATCAGTACAGGAGTTTCTTGCTTTCGCATCGGGCCAGCCTCCTAAATTGCAAGGTAAGAAACAACACACATTCAAAGTTTGGTGGTACGTTTTTGGTGAAGTTGCCCTTTAAAGCAAAAGAGATTTTTTTAAAGGTGATAAATTCGTTGATGGGGGGGGGGGGGGGAAAAAAAGTAAACGGACCAGCCTTGGTTGGCCATGAAATTCATAAGAAGCTAAGAACTTGGATGGGAGTAGTTTTGGTGCCCACGGTGTGAACCTCTCCCCCTCCACACCACACACCCTACACCCTAAACCCTCAAACCTACACCTCACGTGGTCACACACACCTGTAGGTATGTGGTCAGTAGCCGGGGGGGATCGCTAACGTAGGGGTGATCTGAGGAAACCTGAGCAACATTAGCCCACGCTATCAGGACAGAGCCAGCAGTGTCCAGTCATAGGAGGGCTGATGACATCACTCAAACAGGAACTGCCCATGTCTGGGCTGTAGGGGTCAGAATGTGGGTCATGATGTGATCACCGATCGAGCCACTAGGGGAGCCCCATTTCAGCCCGTTTCCCCTGTCCCCACCCAGTATTTCACGCTTGCTGAATTTATTATATCACTCTATTATTTGTATCAACCGAAAGATCCTTTCCACTTTAAAAAAGAAAATGTTTAGGTCAATTCTGTGATCAGAATCGTAAGGGGGGTGGGTGGGGGGGAGTCCTGTGGTCTGCACCCAGCACCCTCTGGGTATGTAGGATAAACACGATAAAGATATATATTTAACTGCTGTTTGAAATGTGTACATAAATATGCAGTATATTATATATCTATAGATGTATATTTAAAAATCCGTACAAGAAAAGTAAATATGAATATCCTGAGCTATGACATTTCAAAATATAAATCTATTATAAGACAGGTCTGTGTTGAAGGTTTCTCTCATTCTGTTCCTTTTCCGTCTGAGCCGTCCGGCCCCCACCCCTCCCTCCCTGTTTCTGCTGTTCTTGCACTGACAGATGTATTACACTGTTTAATATAGTCAGAGAAGACCACCGTGATTTTCATGTTCTCCTGCATTGTAGAACAGTGGTGGACAACCCCCTAGTACTACTACAGCGCCCCCGTCTGGTTGGGAGGACTCCACACACTGAACAGGGAGAAGCACTCCAGTCATACACACACACACACACACACACACACACTCTGAACAGAATGTTGTTTGACATTGAGACACATCTGTTCCCCCAGGTTCAGACAGAGAGAGGAGGCACTGGCCTTCCCTGCTGGTCTATTCGGGGCTCAGTAGTTGCTGTTTATTTCCTTATTTTTGTAAGACAGAATTATGTGAACGGTTTTTTATGTGAGTGGCAGTGGTCAGTTCCTTTAGTGTTTTAACGGTTTTCGATTACAGTTTGAATGCGGCGTGAGCGTGCCCTTGAAGCTAGGATAGACTCGTTAAGGGGAATCGTATGCAGATATTTATCAGTTGACACTAAATGCATATATATACTGTATATGAGCACATTATTTGTCTTATTTATTTTTTGGATGTATTCTCTTTTCATGTTGTTGTCTGTGTCATATTCCGTGCTAATTGGAAAAGGGGTAATTACACCACCTGTGCTTTTGCACCTGCAGCGTATTCTGACGTGTGACTCTGGTTCATAGACGATGACCTGGTTGTGATCCGGTTCCACCTGGTCCTTTTCCTGGTAGTCAGAGGCTCGGTCGCGGTCGTCTCTCACCCTGGGGGGTTGTGTAGAGGATGGAGGACTGCCTTCCCGTCCAGAGGGTAGTCGTGAGCTTTGCTTTGTTGGGAGTTTGTTCCCCTTGGTCTTGGAGAAGGAATTCCTTGTTGATGATTCAAGATTTCTCAAGATCTGTTTCTGCGACCAAAAACTGTTCCAGTCTGAACAATGACAAGTACTGTTTGTTTTATTTGGCCATGCCGTTTCCCCATCCCCATGCAGGAATACAAACCCCACGCACACGCACACACACACACACACACACACACACACACACACACACACACACATACACATACTACCTGTACATACACACATACAAACACACGCCTATACACACATACACGCACCTGTATACACACTCAAGCACACACATACACACACACAGGCCTATACACACACACACACACACCTACACAAGCCTATACACGCACCTGTAACACACGCACACACACACACACAAACACCTACACAGGCCTATACATGCACCTGTATACATGCACACACACACACACACACACACAAACCTACTGACCTCATTGGACACCTCAGTGATGGAGTGGGAGAGATGATGATGCTGTAGAGTCTGTGTGTGTGTGTGTGTGTGTGTGTGTGTGTGTGTGTGTGTGTGTGGAATGACTGCCTTGTGATGCCGATCCAAACAAGTCAGATGGTGAAAAGAAGCAGGCCCGTTTCCATAGTTCCTCTGAGTTTCCTGTGGGGGGTGGCAGTGTGGTGGGGTCCTGTGTGCTGGTCTGCGGAGGTGTGTCACTGGGAGCCTACAGCATCCGTCACTGGGACGGGAGAGCTTCAGGGACATTAACCCAGTGGTGTGGTAATGCTACAGGGCCGAGTGTTATGAATATGATCATTATTATGATGTATTACTTCTGTTGTAAAGGAATTACATTGTTTTTACCTGTGTAAGTGAGTACTTTCTCTGCTCGGCCCGTGCTGTTAACGTTCCCTTTGACCTTTTAACCTCGTTCCGTCTCCTCCCATCCCTCCTCGTTCCTGGTTCAGTGAAGCGTAGTCGCCAGTGGTGGTTTTCCAATCCTCTCCCCCCATTAGACTGTCTTCCTTCCTGTAAATAATAATAATAATAATAATAATAATAATAAAACAATTGTATATAGGTTTTAGTTATTTGTTTGTGTGAATTGTGCTGTAACGACTCCAGGTTTGCAAAAAAAAGACGAAAATAACAAAAAACAAACACAAGGCTTCTTCTCTCCTCTCCTCTCCATTCTAGACCTGCTTGTGAACGATTGTATCACTAACTTACAAAGCAATAGGAAGAAAAACAATAGGAAAAAAAAAAAAAGTCCATTTTAAAGTAAGGGAGGGGTTCTTTTTGGCAGTGTAATATGGAAGAGTATGTCGTCGTTGACGGGCCTGTGGCTGTGTGTCGTGCTTTGTGTTGGAACGTGAGGGTGGTGAGTGCCTCCCTGAGAGGCCCATGGGGAGTGGAGATTGATCAGTTGAGTCTGCGTGCAGTCTGTTGTTTACAATGGAAGTGGTCGTGGGGGGGGGATATTTGAACCAGCTGTACTGTGTAAAACAACACAGACCCTGATATGGACAGAAGACGGGAACTGGAAATCAATGTTTGGACGCTTTGGCCTCTTGAAGGTTTTTCGAAATTTGTGTACTTAAAATCACACACTGACTCGGCTGTGTCCTGATAATCACTGCTTTTAGACTTGGTACTGTGGTAGACCTGTGATACCTTTTAGACGTTACAAACGCAGAATCCCCACCCCTTCTGATAGTTTTTTTGTTTTTGTTTTTCCATTAGTACCTGTTTGGATTGACTGAATCTCGATAACAATAATTTTTTTACATTTTTTATTTTTATTTTTATTTTATTTTATTTTTTTATAAACCTGGAAAGCAGTCCAAAAATTTACTAAACCTGGTGACTGTTACTCGCCCCATACAAAGAGACAAAAACTTGAGTTGCTGTTCTACCTGTACAATGCCAGTCGTCTGGGTCTCCGAAATGCACTCCTGTTCGATATGCAGTTAAACGCCCTGAAAGCCTTGGTGTATCAGGCTCTTGGGTTTTGAGTTCGAACTCAAAAACATGGAAAGTGCACGGGGTCGGACCAAAAAGGTAACAAGCAAAATCTCTGCAAAACGCTTTTCAACGTATGTTCTGAGGAAAGTGTAACAGTGAACACAAAACTGACTTATCCTTTTTTTCTTTGACTGTCGCTCGTATTGGCAATTTTGTCTTTCCTAATTGTTTTTTTGTTTGTTTGTTTTTTTTTTTTCAATCGTGCATCAGTGAATAATTTCACAGTACTGCAAAATACTGTCGACGGCTTGGTTTACATCAATTTGTACTCTTATTTTATGGGAATAAAATATATTTAAGAGAAAAAAAGTACATTCATTATCCCATTTTAGCAGTAGTTTACACAATTACAGTAAGAAAAAAAATGAACTGTGTCAAAATGTTAGATTGTGAACATTTCCTAAGCTGCTGTACATGTTGTGGAAACTCAATGAAATAAAAGTCCAAAATAAAAGTTTGTGCTGTCAATAAGCTCCTGTTTCCTAGTTGATTCGTGACTTGTATCTTTGTAAACGTGCCAATATTTAGATGGTTCTCACTCGTTGGCATAATTGTGTTGACTCCACTATTAATTTCCCATTTACAAAATTTCAATTTGGGATTTAAGAAAACTTAAGATTTGGATTTAGTGATCCCACCCTCCATTATTTTTTATTTTTTAAATTATTTTCATTAAATATTCTTTTCTTTCAGGGACTACTAAACTTGTGACAATATTCAGTATATTTACATTTTGCCTCAAAATGTAAGTGAAAAGCACAGCGTGGCAGTGCGGTTGTGATTATAGGCACCCCTTGGTCTGTCTGAACCATAGATCATATTATATCATAATTAATATATGATATTTATTATACCCCGTATCATAATCTCTCCCCTGAAACAGGTGTTATGCGCAGCACCATGCAGATGCCAGAGGGCCCTGTGAGAGTTTCGGGTTTGCAGGGCATGCGTGGTTCTGTGTGGCTCGGTAGGTAGAGCGCGGCGTTGGCAACGCTTAGGTTGTGGGCTCAATTCCCACCGGAACCACATATACTGAAAAAAGCATGCATTCATTACTGTAAGTCGCTTTGGATAAAGGCGTCTGCTAAATGGCACATATATATATATATATGTATGGAGAGCTTGGTTTAACAGCCTCAGTCTCACCACAGCCAGGGCTGAGCCGCGAGGTGTTGTTTTGTTCACTGCCTAAAGATAGCTCTGGCTCTCAGCGCTCTCCGCTGTGACTGAGCGGGGCGCTTCACACAGCTCCGCGCTGCGCTCGTTTCAACGGATCCCGCGCCCATCGGCCGGCGGGATGGACCACCGACCGGGTCCCACGCCCACTCCAGGGTCACACGCCTTCCCTCTAAAGAGGCCCAGGTTGGTAACGACCCCCCAAAGGGCGCCGTGCTAAGACTCCGTCTGACAGCAGCACTCTGGGCTCTGTATTGGATGTGCAACAAACCTGACCGCCTCTCCATGCAAACAACAACAACAACACACTTTTCTTTTTACATTTTCCCTGTTTTTCTCCCAATTTGGTTGCCATTATACCCAAATTGTATACTCAAATAATTGGTTTAAAAAAGTGTGTTGTTTCGGAACCCGCGTCTCTACCAGACCGGCCCTGGTCGTCAGCCCCGATAGGAGGCGGCGTTTGGCCGAGACGGAATTCTACCACGGACGCCTTTTTCCTGCTCCTTGACGGACTCGTGCCGGCTCACCCTCCCCCTCCCCCGGAGGCGGACCAAACGCCGCCTCCTATCGGGGCTGACGACCAGGGCCGGTCTGGTAGAGACGCGAGTTCCGAAACAACACACTTTTTTAAACCAATTATTTGAGTCATTGGAGGATTTCTGTTGCTGGTAAACTCCGTGACAGTTTTGACCTTTTTTTGTGTCTTTGCAGGTTATATATATTAGATCTGCTTCAGTTATCCAAGTCTGTAGCAAATTGGCCACACACTGCCAAAAAAAGAAAGGAGAAAGCGCCCGATGTGTAAACGAGATATTGGCACTCCATCAACCAGTTATCAAAGTCTCGCATTGTTTTGTTGTGCACTGAAGAGGCGAGGCTTTTGTAAACCGTGACAGTGTGTCGGATCGATAACAGCCACTAGAGGGCACACTGTCGCATGAAGTTGGTCCGAGGCTTCTATATAGGCAGAAACGCACCAGATGGTCACAGAACGGAGTTTTTATTTCCTCATTTTAGAGCCAAGAACCGGACTAAGCGGGGTTTGCCATGCATACTAAATAATTATAATGAATGTATAACCTTTTTTGATAGAATAATATGTTACATTTTGTTCCTGTAGTTTACTATTTTGGTGCCAGTAACTCATCAATATTTAATACCAATTTTGTAAGACGAGTTACAGCAGCCATCGATTTATATAGACATCGTTTAGAAATGAGCAAGTTTATACTAGAAACTTTGGAATTGGACTGCAGAATATATGTATATTATGAATAAGGCTTTAGGTGTCAAACACCACAAAGGCAGTTTCTCAGTGATATTTGACACCCGCACTGTTGCAAGTCATTTCTTATTTACAACGTCCTCATACATGTTTTAAAGACAAAGGTTCTGAACAAAATATCGATTACTTTTTTTATTTCGTGAACTCGTTTTGTCAATATTTCGTTATTTCCTCAATGCGTTACATTTAATGATAATCTAGTAGGCTATTATGCGTTTCCTTGTTCTACGTTGAATTAATTTCATTTTCAATAGAAGTTGGCATACAGATCCGATACGATAGGCTACTCAATATGAGGCAAACCGTTCCGAGATGAACTCCGAGATTACTGAGCCTGGAGCAGGCTTCACTTTGTGCGGTCTGACCACGCGAATTCCTTGCGACTCCTGTTATGATCTCATATAAACAGATAAATGATTGGACTAAAACTTTGGAAATTAAGCCACTTATATTGCGTCTACAGCACAATAACACGGCCAAGTACGCACTTGGCGTAGATTTCATAAACGTTTACAGAATGTTGAATTCCAGTTTGCGTAAATGCACTCAACACGCGATCCGAGCACTGTACTCCATTTCCCATCAGCCCATTAACCCATAAACGTTGCGTAACTTTTTTTCACCAAATCTAACTTGGCCCAGCTGAAAACGAACGTTAAAATGGCACTTATGTTTAAAAATAACTAAAATTGCAAGCAGGTACAATTCTTCAGCAAATTTTATTTAACACTTGTACGACGAAATATCAAAGATGAAATATGTATATGGAATGTGAAAGAGAAAAACATTCAGGGCCACAAATACATTAAACAGAAAACCGTCTGCGAAGTTTTAAAAACACTGTAATAGGACACTGTACAGATTTGTATAAAATATACATTTTATAAGTGCTTGTAAACATGTCAGGCATTGTACATGTAAACGGCATGCGCTCAATGACATCCGGATGATTGCTGGTATTCATCGAGTTTGTCACTATAACATGCAAATACTTGTTTTCCCTTGTCGGATGAATTCTTCCGAATTCAGTAAGGCTACTATCAAATAAAAAATAAGAAAACATGGAGAACCGAGCCGTTTCTCTCTTTGAGAAGTAAGCACGATGAATCTTGGGTTTTAGCTTTACAATATATATATTTTTTCTAAAATATTTTGTAAACGTGTCAACAAATATGTACACGAGTGTGCCACTCGACAAGTCCTTTCGTTGAATGTCAGTATTTGAAATAAAGAGTTCTCAATGCAGAGTCAAGGGGGAAATGTTATACAGTCAGTAACTAAGCGCGCTTAGACGAATCCAAACGGACCCAGAGACGCGTCCCTCGATCCCCCTCAATAAGCCTGGACCTGATGTGGCAGAAGCTGGCATCCATTGTTTACGTGGTTCATGACCTTCTGTTTGAGCTGGGCCACTTGTTCCCTTAGCAAACTCGCGGTCGAGGCGAGCTCGGTGTTCTGCGTCTTAAGGTTCTTAACCTTGTCCTCGAGCCGCGATATCCTCTCCAGCTTCCGCTTGCGGCACTTGGACGCGGCGATCCTGTTGCGCAGCTTCTTCCTCTCCGCCTTGATGCGCTCCTGCGTGTCCATGTCGATGGGCGACAGCGGCGGGCTGTCGCCGAAGCTCTGCATGTCGGGCACCGTCTGCGGCTCGTCCTTCAGCGACTGCAGCCGCGCGTGCGCCTGCTGCTGCTGCTGCTGGTGCTGCTGCTGCTGCTGGTGCGCGCTCAGGGCGTGCGAGGGGGGCGGCGGGAAGGGCACGGTGTCCGTCGCGTAGTTCACCGAGGTGCCCAGCGGGCTGTTCCCGTAGCTGTTCAGGTTGGTGTACACGGGCAGGTCGGGGTGCCCCCCCGTGACCCCCGGGGTCGCGCCCGTGCCGAGGTCCAGCCTGCCCGCCGGGGGCGGAGGCGGGGGCGCGCACGTGCCGCCGCCGCCGCCGCCGTTCAGCTGGTTCTGCTTGTGCAGGTCCTCGAGAGCCTTGACGAAGCCCTCGGCGAACTCCTGCTCGTCGCTCACGGACTTCGGGTACAGGAACTGGGAGGTCGGCGTGGTGGTGACCATGCCGTTCGACTGGATGATGAGTCTCTCCAGCTCCGGAGAGGCCAGCTTCAGCAGTCCGAGGTCCGGGGAGTTGAGAATCCCCTCGGCGTCTCGCAGATGCGGCCTCAGACTTGAACTTGGGTCGTTGAGGTTCAAACTCATATCCTTTTTAATCATCCTGTCGTTCGAATAGGCGCTTGTGATTTCCCCAGTAGCATTCAACACATCATCATGGTAGAAGGGCGTTTCCATTCTCACCCCTCAACACATGTGGGGGTAAATAGTGCGAGAAGCTCCGACTGGTAAGTTTGTATTCAGTAGTTTACCAAGCCCAGTGAAAATTTGTTAAAAAAAAAGTTTTCTCGTAGGTATTTTCCGTAGCTCGCTAGCTTATCGGCAGCTAGTGAGCTACACGTCCTCGCTTCAAACAAGTTTGTTGTACTTTTGTTTTCTGACGTTGATTGAAGTGTATTTCTCCCGACTTCCTGTTCCGCATTCAGTCTAAATTATTTTATTCCTTATGTCAATTTTTTTTCTCTCCAAGCAAACAATGACACATATCCTTATTTTGAAATTGATCACACGGAGTTAGTGTCGAAAAACCACACTCGAAAACCTCGCGCTGTGACTCGGTCCGCGTGAGCGACGGTTTGTGCGAGCGGGGGCGGGCAGCCCCTGGCTTTTCTATCCTTCTGAATTCCATTATGTCATTTCAGAGCGGCCAGATTGGACAGAAATGACGTTTTCTTCCGGTTCTATTTGAATAAGGGGCTGTGCTCGCCCTTATTGCCATGGAGAATGTGGTAAACTGCAAACAGTGCGGTGCATTGTGGTTTGATGTCATAGCAAATCCAGGGTCAAAGAGAGGGAGAGAGCGAACGAGAAGAGATCACTTTATAAATACACATACGTGTTTTAACGCCATTCGGTTTTTATCGTCACTGTCCACAAAAAATCTGTAACAGCAGGCGTATATGTTTTCTGTTAGTTTGAGAATATTGCATACATTTCACAGGCAAGATCCGTTCTCTGCATCAACACGGCACACAGCGGGTTTTTTTTCGCGAGCGAGAGAGCGAGAGAGAGAGACGGGGAGAGAGCGAGAGGGAGAGCGCGAGAGAGCGAGAGCGCGCAGGGAGGGTGTCGGTACGGAGAGAGAATGACGCGCGCGACGGAGAGGACGGGGTGGGAAACGTGGTGTTTGTTCAACATGCATTCACGTCGGCACACACAGCGTCAGACTTATTTAAAGGCGTACGAACAGGAGAGCCCTTTGCTATGTTTTTTTCTTTCTTCCGCGGTCTGGCGAGAGTGGTAACGAACTGTCTACGGCGCAGGGAGGACCACATAACACACTGACGCGTTGAGGGGGAAAAAAAAAAAAGACGGCTTTGTGTTTGTGCGTCCTCTCCCCTTCTCAAAACACGGGGGAGTTCACCTTAAGCACTGGGAATGATTTGGAAGAAATGTTTGTCCAGTATGCCCTCTCTCACAACTGGCAAACTGATTTCAAACCCCCAAATATATTATGCCAGCATTGCTTTTTTTTGTTTGATATTAGCTTTTTGTCTGAAAAGTACATTTCAATGGCCTCCACTCTAGGCAGTGGCATCACAGGCAGTACACCTGTTCACAACACAGGGGATTTACCCCCGTCAGGAAAAGCGCATGTTTTCCATCCAGCCTGCTGTACTACACAGCCACAGCCAGGGCCTGTAGGCTCAGGGCCCCACACACGCGTTTCGGGTTGGCTTCTACGCATCCTCGCACTGCCTTGTTTGTCTGAGACTTTCCACAAAGTCTCTCGACTTCTCCGCGTAGAGAAACTGAGAGGGCTATTTCTGTCTGGGTGTTTTTTCCCTTCTCTTTCCCCTTGATGCGAAAAAAAAAAAAAAAAGAGGAAGAAGAAAACAAGTGTCTGGCCTCACTAAAACGTAGCAGTATCTGCATCCCAAGACAAAACTGGCGGAGGTGGCGCCCTTCGTTTTTCGGTTCAGAACAACCCCACCGCGACCGGCGCGCGTTCTTGCGCCAACGCCACAGAAACGGCAGCCTCGCCCGCCAGACGATCCGGGGAGATCTCTCTCCAGCGCTGTGCGGTCGCTCGCCCTGAAGCTGGAGCTGCACTTCCACGTGAAGCCACATCTGCTGGGGCCCGTTTCTCCTCCGTCGTCAGGCCCACAGGCCTGGGTCTGTTCCACAGGGAGCGTGTTGGGACTGTGATGTCATAAAGCGGGCCGACTCTCTGGTTCTTGTGGGTCCACCTGACCCGTCTGGGCTGAAGGGGAGGGGAGGGGAGGTTTCGGGCAGGTCTGTGTTTTAAGTCTGGAGTACAACTTCAACCCTACCCTTACAATTCAGTTGAATTAACTTTGTGTGTGGTACCAACACAGGTTATCACGTTCAGTGGGCCAAAAAAAAACGAATATATATATACACACACACAGATTGGCTCAAATTGACTGTGTATATGTCCAGACATGTTTCTTGTGTTCAACGTTTACACCACCAGAAACCTTAAACTTACCCCCAAAATCCCCCCACATACAAAGGCAAAAAACACTTTACATCTGCAGCCTGTTACAGGTGTGGATTTACCAAGCAGGGGTTCAGTTTACGTAGTGTTTCAGGAGCCCATTCTTGTGCATGCTGAAGCACGTTAAAATTTAACGACACTTTCATAACCCAAATAAAGGCAGATTTGTAATGCTCAGCAGAGACTGGCGTGCACAGCAAACAGGGTGAGGGAAGGAGGGAGGGAAAGGGTTAAGCCTTGTGTTTCAGAGAAAGGGAAGGGAAGGAGGGAGGGGGAGGGAAGATAAGAGGGAGGGAGTGAAAGGGTTAAGCCTTGTGTTTCAGGGAAAGGGAAGAGAAGAAGGAGGGAGTGAAAGGGAAGAAGGAGAGAATTGACCTTTTTCTTCCCCTTTGTAGCAGATTATCGCAGGCGAATGAGACGGACAGGGGCATGTGTGCAAGATGTGACAGGCACAGGGGCTGTGGGAGCCTCAGGGCACGTCACTGCCAACATCTGGCCCGGCGGCATTATCACAGACTCTGCAGACTCACCAGATACTACATTTACATTTACATTTTACATTTACATTTACATTTTAGGCATTTAGCAGACGCTCTTATCCAGAGCGACTTACAAGACGTGCATTAATACATGAGGGATAAACCCAAAAACTGAAAGATGAAAAGGGTTAAATAAGGTGGAAACTGGAAAGTGGAAATGGAAAATATACCAATACAAAGAAAATGCTTTGACTGGAAATGTTAATTACATTTCTGTTGCCTCATGTTTTAGACAGACTCCTATTTTGTAGCGATGAACCTTTGTGTAAATAACCAGTAATCAAAAGAGCGGTAATCGTGATCTCATTAGAACATTCATTCATTCTTTACATTTTATATTTACATTTTAGGCATTTAGCAGATGCTCTTATCCAGAGCGACTTACAAGATGTGCATAAATACATGGTAGGAACAATCATAGTCTGCGCGAGAGATCAGTGCAGTAATACAGCGATAGACATCATTGCAGGAAGCTGCATACCATACCTGTAACACTGGGTACTCAGCTCCTGCACTCCTCCTGCCCCCTCTGCATCTTCACTACAAGGAGGTTCCAGTGCTATATCGCGGTACAGAGCGTCCATCGTCCGCAGTATTGTAACTTTTTAAAACTAATTTAGTGGTCAATTATACCCTGTATTTATTTAGATTTCATCATAGCGACGAGCCTGAAATTTGCCGCTTGTCGCTGTGAGGCAAGCTAATTCTCCGGGGGGAACAAACTCCACTTCCCTCGTGCCGGCTCACCCTCCCCTCCCCCTCCCCTGGGGCAGACAACCCAATGCCACCCCTGATCAGGGCTCCCCACCAGGGGAGGTACAGTCGGGTTTCAAACCACGACCGTGATAGGCAGCTCACACTCGTAAAGGACCAGCCAATATGGGTGCATTAGACTGCTATGCTATCGGAGGCCCCCAGTATTGTACTTTTGCCATGTCTCTCAATAACATTTCAGAAGGTGCATTTCGGCTAGGGAAAGAGAAAGTTCAATGTTAAAAATGCAGAGTTGATTATCTGGTGGGTCCATAGAATCTGTGCAATCATAACTACCATGACCAACACCAGCGCTCCCTCAAGGGGAAGGCATCTCTCTTAGCTTCTATAATAATAATAATAATAATAATAAACTTTATTTATATAGCACCTTTCATACAAAATTGCAGCCCAAAGTGCTTTACAGCAGAGAAATGACATGTACAGAGAGCTTAAAATACAGTAAAATAGACATAAAATAAACATAAAATGAATATAAAAACAATGAAGATAAAACCCACATGACAATAACAATAAAAGTAGATCAATTAAGATAGAAATAGGGTACATTAAATGCATAATTAGCAAAAGGCTAAAGTGAAGAGATACGTTTTTAGCGTACTTTTTGAAAATATTTAGCGAGCTAGCTCCCCTAATATCTATGGGTAAGGTGTTCCATAGCTTTGGGGCGTAATTGACAAAGGCTGCATCCCCGATCTTCTTTTGGCTGTTGCTGGGAACTTTCAATAAACCAGCTGCAGATGATCGTAGTGCTCTTGAGGGCACGTAGTTGACAAGAGAGTTTGCAATGTAGCTTGGTTCTATGAGCGAGATCGCATGGCTGTTTCAGGTTCCATCACCCTACAGTCAGTGTCCAGGGAAGGGAAGCGGAGGTGGCCTTTCACAGCTGGGAACGATTCTCACAGCACTGGGGCGGGATTCAGCGCCGCCGCCGGCCCTTTAAGAGGCAGATGTCCGGGGGGTAACGCATTGTTCAGTTCTTTTCTATCCCGATCTGTGGAAGCCTTGGTTGTTTTCTGCACCGGGGGGTTTCTGCGCAGACACTTTCAGAAATATTTACATTTTTAAAATGTATTTTATACTCTGAGTACAGAAGAAAGAAAGAAAAAAAAACCTTAAAAAATCGACATGTTCAACTGAATGCACTCTTCAGACTCCACTACTACTGAACACTGTCCAACTAGTCAATCTGTCGTCACCACTGTTTACTTGTTCTACACTATAAAAAAAAAAAAAACCTTTCTTTCCCAGTGTTACAGGTATGATACGCAGACGCCTGCAATGATGTCTATTGCTGTATTACTGCACTGATCTTGTGCGCTAACTATGATTGTTCTTACCATGTATTAATGCACATCATGTAAGTCGCTCTGGATAAGAGCATCTGCTAAATGCTTAAAATGTAAAATGTAAATGCAGTGTGAAATGTGACTGCCCCTCCCCCTCCAGCCAGGGATGTGGATATTTCTGCTCACCCTGCACTCAGAGGGATGTGAAAACTGGACTTTCAGGCAGAGCAGAGGCCCAGCAGCCTTGCGTTTGATACCCTGTTAAACAGGACTATGAGAAGGCTTACAGATACCGCCCATGAGGCTGCTGGGTGGCTCACCCAGTAAAGACGCTGCTCTAGTGTGTGGATGCGCCCCACGGCAGCCTGCTCTTTCAAACCTATTGCCAGTGGCATCGCCCAGGGAGGAAGGGTGTCAGTGGACTGGTGCTTGCAAAACCAGTTGCAAAAGGGACAGGCTATGGCAGCGAAAAGGCCTTTTATATTCAGAGTTGTGTCTGGGTAAGGGAGGGCTAGCAAGTTCGTCTGGATTCAGAAGCGTTAGAAATACGATTTAAATATTGTTGCCATTACCTGTAGTAGCTAGTAGCATTGTGCAATATTGCGACATTAAATTTGCGAAAACCTTATTTATATATCTGAGAATAAACAAGAGCAAGATATTCTACCACAGATGTAGCTCCCGCCCCCCCCCCCTCACTTCTGTTGTTGGTGAAGACAAAGGAGTCCATTGAAACTGACACCAGATATTCAATAAAAGAACATGGACTGCATTTATTTGAACAGCACTTGGCCATCCAAACACAGTTTTATGTCAGTGTGGGTGGGGAGTTACCAGCACAACATAACAGAAACATGTCCTGGAGGGTAAATGCAAGTTTTGACAAATGGCAACATAAAAAAAAATTAAAAGCATCGTCATAGATTCAGCCGTGAATGCTAATCAGTAAGTGGCTGCGTTTTTAAAGCGTTTGCATCATTCTTTGAAGCCAAACAGTCAAATAGGAGGCAAATGAAAGGGAGAGCAGCCTTCGTGCCTCTGTTCAGAGTACATGGAGGGAAGGAGAAGGGAGGAGCGTGGTGAAAGGAGCGATAGTCTCTCATGGTAAAGGAGCACCTTCAGTTATCGTAAGGCTGCCAGGCGAACAGATTTCCAAGGCTCAGAAGAGACATGCTTGACGTACAGGTACAGATGCTACAAGTGTCTGGAACTCTATTGGAGGGATGCAACACCGTTCTTCCGCAAGAAATTCCATCATTTGGTGTTTTGTTGATGGTGGTGGAAAACGCTGTCTCAGGCGCCGCTCCACAAAACTCCCATAAGTGTTGGATCGGGTTGAGATCTAGACTCTAAGCCAAGGTACACTAAAGCTGTTCTGGCAGCTCAGGGTGGCCCAACGCCCTATTAAGACACTCTATGTTGGTGTTTCCTTTATTTTGGCAGTTACATGTCCTGATCTGGTCCAGTGAGCCCCTAAAGCGAGACTTACCTGCTGTGCCAGACAGTGAATCTAGACCTGCCAGTTTCATTCCGGAGATGAAATAGTCACTTGGCGCCGTCAATAGGGGAACGATTGCTTCACCCTTGTTTTCTTTTTTTCTTTTTTCTTTTTGGAGGGCTTGTCGCTACCATGGCAACTAAATAACAGAGGTAATCTGTTAGGTGGTGCAGTCAGTGTGTCTCGTTCTCCCCCCTCCCGGACATCTTAAAGGTCAGTGTTGACCGTTGCTGTAAAGTGAAGAGGGGGGGGGGGAAACAGTGTTGGAAAACCGAGAGCGTGTCCCTCCCTCCCTCGCCAGCAAACCCGACTCCCTGCTGTGTAGGAGCCCTGTTCTGTTCAGGCGGGGTTTTCTGAGTCACTCTGTGTCTCTCCCCGCCCCGCCGCATCGCTCTGGGGCGGGTCCCGGGACGGGTGGGCACGCCAAAAAGGAGACCAACGCCCCGCGACTGCAGCCCACCGCGCAGCCGAAACGACTGAGGCGCCGACGCCAAACAGACGAGCGCGTGGCGCGAGGCCAGCGCAGCCGGGCAGAGCGCAGAGAGAGAGAGAGAGAGAGAGAGAGAGAGAGAGAGAGAGAGAGAGAGAGAGAGAGAGAGAGAGAGAGAGAGGGAGAGAGAGAGAGAGAGAGAGAGAGAGAGAGAGAGAGAGAGAGAGAGAGAGAGCAAAGAGTGGAGAGCACGGTATCGGTGCACCAGGCCGGGAGAGAGTGGAAACACCTGAGAAAACAAAAGCGCTGTGTGAGGCTCTCGTACTTTAGGATAAGGTGTCATATCGGCGCGGGTCAAATGTAGTGCAGCCCTCGTGGCCTGTCCGTATCGCGGCGGGGTGTCGTCTGTCCTTTGTCAACAGCATCGGCGCTCGTTTGCCAGTCCGTGTCGTGTTCACCTCTTACGCCACTTTTCTGCGACAGGCCCTCTGACGCTGTAACCGAGAGGGACGACAATGTAGAACCCTCTCAGGGTGTTAATGGATATGTACATTTACCAAGAGCGCCATCCCCCTTTGAGCCATGTGACGGTTGCTGTTCAAAGGGTCTGCTGAAGTTTTAATCAAATTGTGTTTATTTGCATTTTCTGAAGACTGTACAATTGAGATTGTTTAGAACGTTTCATTGGTCGATTGGCTCTGCCAACACAACCATTGGTCAGGCATCACAAGTTTCATTGGTCGATTGGCTCTGCCAACACAACCATTGGTCAGGCATCACAAGTTTCATTGGTCGATTGGCTCTGCCAACACAATCATTGGTCAGGCATCACAAGTTTCATTGGTCGATTGGCTCTGCCAACACAACCATTGGTCAGGCATCACAAGTTTCACTGGTCGATTGGCTCCCCCGACACAATCATTGGTCAGGCATCACAGGAAAGGAAGCAGGGCCGTAAAGGAGTGTGCCGATTGTGTGTGAAGACCGAAAGAATACGGGAGCATCTGCGTTGTCGTCGTGGAATGACGCACAAAAAGATGTCCTTACTCGAAACGGCTGATTACAGGGAGGGAAATCGTTGTGAAATATGTACCCAGCAACACAGTAATAGCAGTACAATGCTCCGGGATTACAGTGGAATGATTGAAATGTCATTTTGGAATGTATGATTTAGCCGAAGCGTCTCAGCACATCATCCGCGCCATAAATGCACAACACCCGTAGGAGTCTTTTAAATCCGCCAAGCTGCCAAAGAGCATATTCGTGCGAACGAGAAGCAGCGGGAGTCGATATGATAAGATGACGCCCTCGGTGCTCCCTTGCGCGTGAGACAGACTCTCGGCAGCGTTGACACACCGTCCCCATGTGTGTGGGTGAGTTTCCGCACCGCTAGTGAGAGAGACCACAGAGAAACCACCACCGGGGCAGTGTCCCTCTGACAGCCCCCGCCCCCGCCTCGCTGTTGCAGTGCATGGCGTGTGCCCTGGTTTTGCGGCTGTCACTTCCCTTCCCCCAATCAGCATATAGCGACTCTCAGAATGACTCTCAAAATGACCTGCTCAATAGCTTCGGTTTCCTCAAAGATCCTCTACATCGCTGTACAGACATACCGCTCTTCCTCTCACAGCTGGCCGGGCGCTGCAGCGGAGGCAGAAACACGTGGGGGGTTCAGGCCCAGGCTTGACGCAGTGTGGATATTCTTTAGACTGGGAGATGACGTTCCTAGATGGGCCTAATGGCCTATTCTCGTCCTTGTGTGTTCTTACGTTCTTATATCTTACATCCCATAATTCCGTCCCCGGCACCCAACGTTCTGTCACTCTTGACTCCTCATCAGCGTCGTTAGTGGACAGAACTCCTTTCGCTAAAACAGGAAGGAATGCGGCCTAGTGAGCAGTCTCTCTCTGATTAATGATCTCTGTTTCCTTTCCCTGTTTGTGTGACCAGTGGGGTCCCAGCAGGAGATCAAACCCCAGCACCTGGCCACAAGCGCACGACGCGCACTCCCGACAGGAAACGAGACTGAACTCGCTGACCTGCAGAGCCCGGGGGCCCAGGAACGGGCTGTCACACAGAGACACTCACCACAAGTGTGTCCTTGCCTATACCTTCTGAATATACCTGAATGTTCATCATCTAATGCAGCACTTGACCATCTGGTTGCTGTAGAGGATCTGTGGTCAGGCCACCTTTCTGCTGGGGCCACTCTGAGCACTGCTGCACTAACATTCCAGCGTCGACCTTTGACCTCTTGACTTCAGAGGCACACCGATTGGTTGTCAGGCGATGGGAACATTTCCTGTGAGCAAAAAAGGGAGATGGAACAGCACGGTCAGTACAGCGAATGTGCACAGAAACAAGAGACCTGAAAAGAGAGAGATAACGAAGGTCAGAGTTCTCTTCCTTCCCGGACAAAACAAAACAAAACCTGCAAAGATCCGGATTGGTCGCTTCCTCTCCACCGTTGGGAAGCACCTTTTGGAAAGATCTTTTAGGTCAAATCCACCCTGTCGTTCCATCTGTATCTCAATTGCTTTCCTGGAAAAAAACATATTAATAAATGGCACACAGTGCATGTGTATAATTTGCTTTATATTATAAACTAAACAAGGTGGGTGGGGGGACTCGCCAAAGAAGTTGATCTTGTGGGCGAGGAAGCTCTGATCACTCCTCTGACTGTGTTCTGGCAGATTTGGGAAGTGTGAGGTGATTTAACCTTGATCGTGTTTTAAAAACATGAAGTTAATCCCAACCCCAGGCATCTGCAGATGGGAGAGGTAGTTACAGGTAGCTGCCAAAATAAAGGAAACACTAGCATAAGTAGTCCCATAGTAGTCCCATAGCTCAGTTGGTAGGGTATGGCACTGGACAGTAAAACCCGGTGTCCTGGCCAAATTCCCAACCAAGACTATATATATACTGTATATAGAGTATATATATACATACAGTACCAGTCAAAAGTTTGGATACACCTTCCATCTGGATTACAGCCAATTGGGCACTCCTTCATTCTTCAGCAAGATAACGACCCGAAACACACCTTGAAGTTGTGCAAGAACTATCTGGTGAAGGAGGAATGTGAACAACAACTCAAACTAAATACCTGGCCTGCCCAGTGTCCAGACCTCAATCCCATAGAACTTGTATGGGACAAACTGGAAAGAAGGGTCAAAGCAAAGCAACCCACAAGTTTCTCTGGGAATTGCTGCAGGATAGCTGGGAGAACATGTCGGGTGATTTCCTGCTAAAACGTATTAACCGAATGTCCCCTGTTTGTGAGGCTATTCTCACGCCAAAGGGTGACTACTTTGAGGAATCCAAGATTCAATTTTCTTGAACATTGCTCTGATGTTCCTTTTGTTTATTGTTACATGCGTTTTTTGTAATTTTCAAGTATTTCCAGAAATGTATACGGTGTAAAACATTGTCAGTTATGAGATAAACCTAGTTTCCAGCAGGTGTGTCCAAACTTTTGACTGGTACTGTATATGGAATTAATTCATTCCCTCTCTCCACTATGTATCTGATGTGCGGTGAGTTTGTACTGGCGCACTATGGCTGCCATATGGAGGGTGCTGCACATTCGTGGTGGTTGAGTTGCTCCTGTCATTGTAAAGCGCTTTGGGTTCCTTGGGGGAAAATTCTTAATTAGGCGATGAGCCACCAAAACAGCTTCAATGCGCCTTGGCATAGGTTCTACAAGTGTCTAGAACTCTATTGGAGGGATGCAACACTGTTCTTCCATGAGAAATTCCATCATTTGGTGTTTTGTTGATGGTGGAGGAAAACGCTGTCTCAGCCGCCGCTCCAGAATCTCCCGTAAGTGTTCGCTTGGGTTGAGATCTTGTGATTGAGACAGCCATGGCATATGGTTTACGCCATTTTCATAGTCATCAGTTCAGTGGCCTGTTGTCTTCCTGGAGGAGACCACTCTCATCAGGATAGAAATGCTTCACCACAGGATGAAGGTGGTCACTCAGAATGGCTTTGTATGTATTGGGAGTCTACCTTGCCCTCTACAGGGTTGAGTGGACCTAAACCATGCCAGGAAAATGCACCCCACACCAAAATGCACAGGTGTCAAACTCACTCCATGGAGGGCTGGAGTGCATCAGGCAGGTTTTTGTTGCAACCAGTGCACTGCACCAGGTGATTTCACTAATTGGCTCACTTCTAGAACCAAAGAGGGGACCTAATTGAATTCACCTGGTGTAGAGCACTCGGCCCTCTGGAATGAGTTCGGGACCCCACGCCATAACAGGACCACCAGAAGCAGAACCCTTCTTTACTCAAGTGTGTCCTTTTGTCTGGCAGTTACCTGTAGTTTGTGTGACTATTGAACAGAGCAGCAGTGTGTTTCTTCTGTCCTGGCCGGCTGCCTCAATGCACCGTGGGTAATCACGAGGGGGTGTTAATGCTTGTAGTCAAAAAAGACATTGAAAGGACACTCTTGATGCTTGGGTAATCAGTCTGATTAAATTTGGCATAATATTTTTCCATTCCCCCCCCCTCTCCCCCGATGCTACACAGGTCAGGCCTGATTTTTAATCAGTTGTTTTGATTGGGAGGCTGGAAGGATAGAGAGATAGCGCAGCAGTGAGACCTTGAGACCCTGACACCAGGGCCCCACCAGCCACCGCTGCAGGACGGACTGTGCCTGCTGCTCACCACGACACCTTGAGAGAACGGAGGATGAAGAAAGAAATAAAGAAAGAAAAAAGAGATGCAGATCAATCAATCAATCTTTGTTTTTGTATAGCGCCATTTACAAACAGGTTGTCACACAGCGCTTCACAGTTGACATTTTCCAGAGGGAATCAAAAAACCAGAAACCATTAGAGCCAATGTGGGAAACTGGAAAATTATTCCCTGACCCCTTAAAAGGCGATCGAGATGAACTCCTGGAAGATGGTGAGATACAGAGAAAAACAAATAGTCCTTGAGGCTCATGAGGCTTAACAGACCACCGATAAGATAAGAGCAAGCAGTGAAAGAGTGAAAGTGCGTCTGCAAAGACAGGAAGGTGGGTGGGGGAGGGGGTCACTGCTAATCAAGAGAGCAAGTGAAGAGCAGAGACAGAGGGAGATGTGAAGGGGGTTGAATGAAGGGAAAATGAAAATGAATCAGAACAAAATGAAATTTTGGGCATGGGAGGAGGAGGAGGAGGAGGGGGTGGGGGGGGGGGCGGGACCCGGGGTCATTTTCATTACCGGCGTGCGACAGTGTTTGACATTCTGCAGGCTGCAGACGCCTGACGATGCCTCTATTAATAGACGGGGGGGGGCTGCAGGCTGGCGAATTGGTGCCCGGCGGTAAAAATAGCCCATTTCCCGGGGGATGCAGTGACGTCCACGGGCTGCCTGCATCAGCAGCGCAGAATAGAATGGGCATCACCCGTCGCCATGGTAACACTGACATGGTGAGTGATGCAGTAGTGGGTGAATGGAGATGGGAAGGGGAGGAGGGGGGGCGGGTTGTTGCGGTGGAGGGAGGACGTGTGGGTGGATGAGGTAGAGAAGTGGTGGCGGTGGTAGTGGGGGGGGAAGGGGGAGGTGGGAAACAGACATTTATATTTTCCAGCATCTTTGCCACAGCGATTTCTGCCGATTACAGGAAAGCCTGCTCCATACACAGAAACTCTCAGAGTAAACCCACGTTCATGTTTCCTGTTTTAATCTCGCCCTCGCTCCCTCCCTCTCTCTCTCTCCCACACTTCCCCTCTCTCTCTTTCTCTCTCTCTCACTATCTCTCCCTTCCTCACTATCTCTGTGACCGTACGTTTTATGTAATAGCCTCTGTTGTCGGGGGTAGATCATTAAAACCCAAGGTCGCGAGAAGTTGTCGGGAGAAACACAAAAAGCGGAAGCCAAAAGCCTGAATGCCACCGAAGTGGCCGATGCGTGCAGAAGCAGGCCTGCGCGCTCGGCAAGACGAGACAACAGATAAACCCGTCGGAGGACGCTCGCGTAAACCGAGTGCACAGCGCCGAGCTCTGTTCCCGGAGATCCACCTGGAATGTGTGTGTTATACGCTGCAGACAGGTTGGGGCCGATCGGCAGAATTAGTGTAATCACATTTAGAAGCCCTTAGCTGCCTTAATTACTGTCAGTGGAGACAGCGGAGAGGTTCGCTGGGGGGGTGGAAATGAAGCGTGATTATGGTGATTTTATTCAGCACATAGCCTCAAAGAAACACCCCCGCCTCCACGTTAAAAGGGAGCATCAAAAACACTTTCATACACTAACGGATATAAAAGACAGACGCTATAAATCGTGCCTGTGGGGGTGGGGTGGAGAGCAGTGTGGGGGGGTTATGAAGGTCTTTTTTTCCCCCATCAGGTCATAGCGAATCGGGTTCACCTCTCACCTCTTCAGAGTGCACCTCTCCCTGTAGTCCGGTTTTGTAAACTTAGGGATGTAGCTGTTTAGTATTGCACTCTTGTCTACTTGTTTATGAAAATTGTATTAGGTTTAGGCATTATTTCGCCGATATTTTCCGCTCTGTTTGTTTTATTGCTGCCTTTGAATTGTGGCTACAAATTTACCTACAGGGTCCTAGTTTAACTATGTGGTTGCTCCTAGCACCTGGAACTGTACTTCTCGCTAGGGTGGCTTTCAGCTAAACTGTTCCTGACTACGGTTAACACTTTGTTGTACGTCGCTCTGGATAAGAGCGTCTGTCAAATGCCTGTAATGTAATGTAATGTCATGTAATGGGTTGTTCCCGCCCAGCGGTTGCCCTAGTGAGAGGACCACGCGTGTGTGTCCAGTGCAGCGCAGGCCGCCAGGCCTTTCAGACGCATTCTCAAACGCTCAGGCCTTCACACCCCGCGCTAGTCGCCCCCGGGGCCACCGCCAGCTAAAAAAATACCCTCCAAACCCCCACACCAGTGAGGCTAGCTGGGACAACTCTCGAAACTGTGTACCGGCGAAGATGAGCGAGAACTTCCTCCAAAGCCACAGCGGGGAAGCTCGTTAGTTTGAAAATCCTGTTTATGAAATATTTTTTCCATAAGAGGCCCCCAATAGCTTTTTTTTTGGGGGGAAGGGGGTGGTTTTCTATTATTATTTTTCTTAAGTATGAATACAAAAAAACAAAAGCAAGGCACATGCCTTTTCCACACAGGGGCGAGACTTCCTGGCAGCGCGCCAGCCTGTGATTGTGAAACCGGAGGTATGCTAAATATGTCTGAAACTGTTTACAAGCGGCTCCCGACTCTTCCGCGCAGAATCGCCTGCAGCGTGCAGGCAGTGACCGCGCGCGCCAGCCCCCTGACCGCGTGTGGACCGTGCGGCCGTGCCCTTTCATGGGCAGGGTTTCTCCCGCCGACACCTCTGGTCAATTGGGTGCCTGCTGTCGGCCTGTGGCAGCCAACCAAAAGGCTTCTGTTTGTTTTGTGATCTGTATAATCTGTGTTTATGGCCACGGTGGCTTTGTACGCTTACACAGGTGACTGCCAAAATAAAGGCAATGCTCAAACGGCCCTGGCCCGGCCTTGGAGAGCCCCCCCCGATGGACACTCACTGTACTGCGCCCATTTAAAGGATCCCAGGTTTACTCAAGTGTTGCCTTTATTTTGGCAGTTACCTGCATCTTAGAGCTGTTTTCATCACCGGTGTGGTAGTCTCGGAAACCCAGAAGGTCAGATCTCCAGAGTTGTCGAGACGCTCTCGCCTTACCGTCTGTGAATCGCTCACCGACTGCGGCAGCGTTCTCCACGCCAGGGCACAGGGCAGCTTAGACACTGGTCAGAGTCTAGGAGGGCAGTGCACGGAGGTCGTCTAAGCTTAGCTTTACTAAGCTTGAACAGTCCAAAGCATCTCTAGCCTTTCCTCATAACACTTGTCTTTTATACCTGGAATCAGTCTGGTTGCCCGTCTTTGGACCTTTTCCAGCGCATCTATATCTCTTTTTGTAGTGCGGTCCCCAGAACTGCACACAATATTCCAAGTGTGGCCTAACAAGGGCATTGTATATGTGATTGTGATTGTGTGACCCTTGATGTGATTGGTTGGTAAGGATTGGTTTACGGGCTGAAAAGTGGCCGAGTTTATGGCTCTGAGCTGCACCACTAACGGTAGGCCCTATAGTGGAGAGGTGTGAGACTGGCCCGCGAGGCTGAGGTGGTTCTGATTCCAGATGGTTCTGCTCCAGGTGGTTCTGATTCCAGGTGGTTCTGCTCCAGATGGTTCTGATTCCAGGTGGTTCTGCTCCAGGTGGTTCTGATTCCAGGTGGTTCTGATTCCAGATGGTTCTGCTCCAGATGGTTCTGATTCCAGGTGGTTCTGCTCCAGATGGTTCTGATTCCAGGTGGTTCTGATTCCAGATGGTTCTGATTCCAGGTGGTTCTGCTCCGGGTGGTTCTGCTCCAGGTGGTTCTGCTCTAGATGGTTCTGATTCCAGGTGGTTCTGCTCCGGATGGTTCTGCTCCAGATGGTTCTGATTCCAGGTGGTTCTGCTCCAGGTGGTTCTGATTCCAGATGGTTCTGATTCCAGGTGGTTCTGCTCCAGATGGTTCTGCTCCAGATGGTTCTGCTCCAGGTGGTTCTGCTCCGGGTCCTCTGTTCCTGTGCCCTTGCTCCTGCTGCTCTTACGGCGGGGGTCACCGTACGTACGTACGTTGTCATGACGGCCTTGGAAGTTTGTTCTGGATCAAGGGCCGTCTGTCAAACGGGGAAATAATAAATAAATAAGTGTCCAGACTCAGAGGCGTCTCTTCTGCCCCTCTGTGTGCAGCTCAGCCTCTGTGGGCCTCACCTGCTGCAGGTGCACGGCCCTTCCCCGCCGGAGTCACAATGCCACACTCCTACAGTGTGTTCTCAGGGCGAGGCCAGGTGGGAGAGGGGGGGCGTCTCCAAAACCTTACACGCTCAGGAGCCACTTATTGAGTGAATGCATTTTTTGTGACCCCCGTCCCCCCCACCCCACATGAAACTGTAACCCAACATATGGTCAAATATGGAATAAAAAATGAAAATATGTCAACATAGCTGTATGTGCACTAGCCAGTGGCAGTGTTTAGTCTGGTACATCTGAATGTCTGTGGACGGTGGGCGGACTGGAGCTATGCGTTTTTCCACAAGCGGCTTGTAACCCAATTCAGCCGCCCCCTCCTGACCCTCAATAGTGGGTCCCAGCGCTCAGTTTGAGGACCCCTGCAGCAGCTGCTCTCTGCCTGCTCTCTGAACTGAAAACGATCAGCAGTTAACTATACGCTGATCGTGTAACACACACAGGTTCCCGAATCGTCGGGCAGGAAAACGAGCTTGTGTGCTTGGCCCTTTAGGGGAAAACCTGATTTAGCGTGCGCAGGAAGCTTTGAAGGTGTTCAGGTTTTCTGGAGGTTTGTAAGTGCTTGAGACCGAAGCCCCGGGGGAAATGTTTTAACCGGCCTCACTGAGCACGCTCCAAGCAGACGGCTCTGAGGAAGGCTGATTTATACCTTTTTTTTGTGGTACTTTTTGGCCCATCCAAGCTCATGCTCTCCAGGAGTTTCTCTCTGTTTTTAAAGAAAGTTTACTTAGGTTAAAAGCATTTGCAATCTTTTAATCTGTCATATCCCCCCCCCCCTTCCCATGTCAAGCACCATATACTTGCAGTGCAGGAGACAATAATAACATGTTGGTTTTTTTGGCGTGCGTTTGTTTGTTTTTGGGGGTTGATAAAAACTTGTTGGTTCTGGTCTTGAGTCCGGAGGGACGGACGCTCCTTTGGAAAACAGCGTTCCGACAAGTGGGCCCTCCCTTGGCACCGCTGGATCTCATTATGCAAACACGGAGTGGCTCGCTCGCGCGCGCACAGCGCATGAGTCATCCCCCCAGCCCAGCAGGGAGAGGAGGGAGAGGGGGAGAGAGAGAGAGACAGAGAGAGAGAGAGAGACAGAGAGAGAGAGAGAGAGAGAGAGAGAGAGAGAGAGAGAGAGAGAGAGAGAGAGAGAGAGAGAGAGGAGAGAGAGAGGGGGGAGAGGGGGAGAGGGGGAGAGAGAGAGAGAGAGAGAGAAAGACAGAGAGAGAGGGAGAGAGAGAGAGAGAGAGAGAGAGAGAGGAGAGAGAGAGAGAGAGAGAGAGAGAGAGAGAGAGAGAGAGAGAGAGAGAGAGAGGGAGAGAGGGAGAGGGAGACAGAGAGAGAGAGAGAGAGAGAGAGAGAGAGAGAGAGAGAGAGAGAGAGAGAGAGAGAGAGAGAGAGAGAGGGAGACAGAGAGAGGAGAGAGAGAGAGGGAGAGGGAGGGAGAGGGAGAGAGAGAGAGAGAGAGAGAGAGAGAGAGAGAGAGAGAGAGAGAGAGAGAGAGAGAGAGAGAGAGAGAGAGACAGAGAGAGAGAGAGAGAGAGAGAGAGAGAGAGAGAGAGAGAGAGAGAGAGAGAGAGAGAGAGAGAGAGAGAGAGAGAGAGAGAGAGAGAGAGAGAGAGAGAGAGAGAGAGAGAGAGAGAGAGAGAGAGAGAGAGAGAGCCCAAACGAAACGAGCAGAGGAGCACGGGCCCGAGATGCACAAATATCAGAGCAGGGAGCGGCTCGCTGTAAAAACAGGCATGTTCTCCTCCCCGCCCCCACACCCCCAGGGCCTTCCTTTATTTAAATCCTCCAGTGTAGCAGGTTCGAACCAGGCCTCGCCACGGTAACCTGGAGTGTGCGGGTTCACATCCGGGGGCTTAACATACCAGATATTCCGGATTTCATCGGTAACGCTCGACAGGCCAGACACGACCGGCCTGTTCTCGTGTCTGGTGCCGTTGTTGCTCCTGCTCGTGGAAAAAAAGTTTCCATAACCATACATTTTATTTTATGTTTAAACTTCTTGTCTTTTAGATTTGTTTCTGGATTTCAATTTTAGGTCTTTGGGTTGTGCTATGCTTTCAGTGTAGTGTTCCACCCCCCCTTCCCCTCCCCATTATTATTTGTAACTAATAATTATATTCAACTGATAAGTCAAAAGAACATAACAATACATGACAAGAACAGGCCCTTCCCACCGAGGCTCATTTACCTAGTCTAGACAATAACCAGTACTGCATCCAGCCTGGGTTTGGAAACCCCAGGTGTCTCTGCTTCTACTACATGATCTGGCCGTTCCATGCATTGACAACACTGTGTTTATAAAAAATAAAAAAATAAAAATAAAAATAAAATAAAAAAAACGAAAAATAATCCATCGCTGCCCGCTTGTTCTGCTAACTGAGCTCAACCTGAAAAATCTTTGTTAGCTGATTTTGTTAATCCCTTTGATGAATTTAAAAACCTTAATCAAATCCCCCCTTGGCATCTTTTTGCTACACTTGAATAGATTGTGTCATCTTTCCTCATGACTTTTACCTTTCATACCAGGTACCAATTTATTTGCTCTTCTTCATACTTTTTCCAAGAGCTTTTTTTTTTTTTTTAAGATATTTATTTGAGTGTGGTGTACACAGTATTCTACAAAGGCATTATATAACATCAATATAACCTCTTATTTATAGTGAATACTTTTTATTTTTTTAAGAAGTCGTTTCTGATTTTCTCCCAATTTAGTAGCCAATTACACCCTCTATTTTTCATGTCAATCCCCCCCTTGTATTGTGAGTTTGCTGTAGTAGCCCTGTGACCAGCAGTGGCACGGGCTATCGTCTCCTCCTCCAAACTTTCGACCGTAACTCCAGAGCCACTCCTGTACGCAGCAAACTTCATGTCGGCTTCCCTCCCCCCTCCCTGGGGCAGACAGCCAATTGACGCCCCCTGGAGGCCAGAGCCGACTCTGGCATGGCTGGTGGAATTGAACCCCGATCGCAGTGGCCAGCGTCGAACGTTGTAACCACTAGACCACCCGGGAGGCCTATAGTGAATACTGTTCGCTAAATGTCCCAACATTTTGTTGGGCTTTTTCACTGGTACAGCACAATGCTTAGACCCACGATTGATCCCAACTCAACTATTACTCCCAAGTCTTTTTCAAACTGAAGAAATTACAATTTGGCTCCTCCCATAGAATAGTCTTTAATTTATTTCCCACATGCATAACTTTACATTTAGCTGTGTAAACCTGTCGTCTGCCAGGTTTCTGCCCACTTCTGGATTTTGTTTAAATCATCTTGGATTACTTTAGTCCATTCTAACCTGTTTGCCAAACCCCCAAGTTTTCTATCATCTGCAAATGTAGCTATTTTGATGCCAACATCCCTATCAAGATAATTTATGTAAATAAGGAAAAGCAGAGGTCCCAATACCGATCCTTGGGGGACTCCACTGCCCACAGCACCTAGGCAAGACATCCCTCCTACAGTTACTCTCTGTGTGATACCTTGCAGCCAATTTCCTTGCACCATATTCCCCCTGTTAAGAGCCTCTGGATAAGACAGTGCCAAATAATATTTGCGAATAATATTTGTCCCATGTCGATCTGTCCGGGGGTCTGTGTTCTTTATTGAGTTGCAGACCGAGTCACAACGAGAGCAAAAACAAACCTGTATCTAAGCAAAGATGTAACTCGCTACAAAAAGAGAACGCAGACGGTCGTCCCTCTCTCTCTCTCTCTCTTGTGTGCCGCTGTGGTTTGGACAGAATGTAGGCATTCGAGATGATTTTTCACTTTTCCATTCAGTAACAACAACTGTTATGTGTTTAACTAAACAAAAAAATGGACATGCTTTATTGTTTATTTTTGTTCTATGAAAAGAAATATTTGTCAACATTATGGACTTTTCCCCCTGAACAAACCTCTCAACAAAGGGAAGCATAAAATAAAAAAATATATGATTCAAACTTGAAAAGGGAGAGGTGGAGTGGGGGGGGGGGACTTTAAGCCCCTTTTCACCTTATAATATGTAGCTCTATGCATGGGGGGTTTCTAAGAACACAGAAATATGCTGACAATGTCCCTAATTTTGCTTAATCACACATAAAACAACGTCTTCAACACATGACTTAATAGCAGCCGTGTTTAAACCTGTTCAGAGTTGACAGATTTGCACTTCCCCCTGCTTGTGAAACAACACATTATGAAAAACAGAAAACTCAAATTCACGTGGGGTCCAGGGAGAGTCGGCCGTTGCCGGAGGGGCCCGCAAGCAGAGAGAGCGAGCGTGCCGGGGAGTGGAGCTCTCGCTACAGTCTCTGAGCCCAGCGAATGCTGCCCCCTGCTGTCCGGCTGTCTGAGCTGCGACCGCGGCCAGCGCCTCTCTCAGTGCTGGTTTTTGACCCCCTGCGGTTTGCCAGGCCTCTTCTCGGGTTGGCCCCGCCCGACCCCGGGCACGCCTCTGCCACGCCCGCCGAACACACCTGGCGGGGAGACAATTGGCCACGTCAGTGTGATGAGCTCCATGGCAACAGGTGCAGCTTGCGGTTTCTCACGCCTGGGAGCGTCGGATTTCCCGAATTCCACTTTTCCCTACACCACATGCACCCTTCTCTGATTGTCACGCGCTGCAACTAATTACCGCCCCAGCGATCCCACTCTTACCAGTCCTCCCAGTGCTGAGAGAGACAGCCAATTAAAGACAGCCGGATCGGGATTGGATGATCAAAGCCAAGATTATGCATCTGGGCCAATCACGCAGTGCTTCAGAACAGCAACCTGCCCATCACCTCTGGCCTGATGTGCCGTGCTCCTTCATAATGATTCATCTGATACTTCTATGCATCAGCCAGATTTGTGCACTAACCATTACTGGCCTCTGAGCCTCGTCAACATCACCCACTGTAACGGTACACCACTTTGAGAACTTGAGAAAGGGATGAAGGCTGCGATAGAAATGCAGTTCATTAATGAATTCCACACATCTCTCCCTCCTGCCCCCCCCTCTCAGTCCCTCTCTTTCGTTCCCCCTCTCTGTCTCCGTCTCCAGTCACATTTACATTACAGGCATTTAGCAGACGCTCTTATCCAGAGCGACTTACACAGTTTACATTTCTTTACACACAATCCATTTATACAGCTGTATTGACTGAAGCAATTCAGGTTAAGTACCTTGCTCAGTCACTGCTGTCCCACCTGGGGATTGAACCTCTGCCAGGCTCCTAACCATTATACCACACTGCCTGCCTATACTGCCTATACTATAGTCACTGCTTCATACCTCTGCCGGGGCCTGCGCCACGCCCCTTCTGCTGCTGTCTGTTCTGCTGGGCGCCGCCCCGCCCGCGGCCCTTGGACACCACCTCCTCCTTCACCATGTCGATGATCTCGTCCGGAATGCGCAGGTACTTTATGGTGCTGCCGCGGATGTAGCACTCTGGCATTCTCCAAAACTTATCTCCATCCTGTGGGAAAACAATCAAAAGCATCTGCTCAATGGCATACATTACTCTCCCTTCATACTGCGGGGAAACAAACAAACAAACATAGGGAACAAAACAATCAAAACTTCCCTCTGTACTGCGGGAAAACCAACATACAAACAAAGCAATCAAAACCGCTCCGTCCTGTGGGAAAACAATCAAAACTTTCCTTCATACTGCAGGAAAACAAATAAATACACAAACAAAACAATCAAAACTTCCTTCCGTCCTGCAGGGGGGGGAGAAGAGGGAAGAACCCCCCGTCCAGAAAAAGGCAGCAGGGCAGGGTTTAGGACCCAGCGGTCAATCTGCAACATGCTCTAATGGAGAAGTTCAGCTCCTGGGAATGTGGCATACTGAAATGTTGTGAATGTGTGGCACGCCTTTCTGTAACTAAGCTCAGCAGAGCCACCTAGTGGGCCATGTGCCAACATGCGAGCACACTCAGTCTATGAATGCCTGTGAGCCTTTTGCGATGAACAAAAATATACACAATTTACTGCATTGTTGGCAAAGCCCTACATTTCCAACTTGGACCATCAAGGACAAAAAAGAGAGGCACAAATGTGTTGGGATTGAGGGGACTTGTTGCTCATGTTTATACTGGCATCATACTGCCCGCTCACGGCTGCTCTGTGCGCACAGACAAAGGCCACTTCTATGCGTGTTCCATTATACCGTGCTCACCACCACACTGTCGTCATTTTCTCCTGCCTGCTTAAATACGTACACTTGAGTGTGCCTTTTACAGAGCTGGAAATAACACTGCAAATGCACGGCAGTTTGAGCAATTAGTGGGTCTCGCTAGGGGGCGAGTGAGTGCGGGGAAATGATTGCCGTCTCTCGACACCAAAGTCCTGGGTTCAAGCTTCCGGCCCACTTCTTTCTATCCACCCCTCCCTCCCCCTCATCCTTCCCCAAGCACCTCCCCAACACGGATCACATAGGAACAGGGCTGGCAGTGTAGTAGTGTAATGGTTAGGGAGCTGGGCTTGTAACTCAGAGGTTGCAGGTTCAATTCCCAGGTGGGGGCACTGCCGTTGTACCCTTGAGCAAGGTACTTAGCCTGAATTGCTTCAGTAAAAATATCCAGCTGTACAAATGGACTGTATGTAAAGAAATGTAAACTGTGTAAGTCGCTCTGGATAAGAGCGTCCTAAAATGTAAATGTAAGGAACTTAACCCTGACCTCCTTCTGGTAAGACCTGGAGTGAGCCTCATTATGCGAACATGTGAGCCGCTGACACACACAGTTATTTCCATCGCTGCTTTTCACACGCGTGGTTACTGACAATTGATTGGGATCATGGCACTTTCTGGAGCCGCGCTGGCTGTAATACCGTGAGTTACAGGAGCAGGAATATCTGCATGCACTTTATAGACCCCCCTATCAGCCCTCAATCTTTGACTAAATCAAAAATCTGGACAAAGTGCCATTCCACTTCGGATCGAGTAATAGGAGGAGTGGCAGGCAGTGTGGTATAATGGTTAGGGAACTGGGCTTGTAACGTTAAGGTTGCAGGTTCAATCCCCAGGTGGGACACTGCCGTTGTACCCTTGAGCAAGGTACTTAACCTGAATTGCCTCAGTAAAATATCCAGCTGTACAAATGGATTGTAAAGAAATGTAAACTGTAAGTCGCTCTGGATAAGAGAGTCTGCTAAATGCCTAAAATGTAATGAGTGTTCTGGTCCCCCAATTCAGCTGCTCCCTGTTGAGATCGATGTTTTACAGTATTGTGACTTGCAGGGAGAATTTTGTTTATAAAATAAATAATCGATTATAACTCACCAGCCCACCCCCCACCCCCAGTTGCCCAGTGTGGGGAGAAAAAAGCACTGTCGTCTTCGCACCCCCCCAGTTCAATAGATACACTAGTAAGGGGTGGGTGACCCAATGTGTGACTTTCTCACGTACAAAGGCCAATGAGGTTTTGCAGATTATCCCCGAGCATAAAAATATACGGTTAACTGGGCACATATTACAAGACATGTTCTGACATTGTTTCACGAGATTAAAATCGTGCGTGGCAGGTTTACCGGGAGGTGCAGATGACTTCTCGCAGGTTAATGTTCATCCAGTTGTCGCAGCTGACCAAGTGCCCGTTGTAGGTCTCCCCGTTCTTAAGCTCCACCAGCTTTGGAAGAGAAAGGCAACAAATCAGGACCGCTGTAGGCCAAAATAAACTCGGTGGTCTTGTGCCATTACAATTCTTCCACCTCCAATGTCCCAGAGTTTTTTTTAAATTATTACATAAAAATAACAATGGGCGGTTGTACAAATACAACGGGTTACAAACTATTTAAAGAACATAATTCGATAAAGAAAGTAATCTATTGACTTTGGGTCCATTACATAGTCTTAGTGACGTATAGTATAACATAGAGTCCGAGATAAAATGATTAAAATGTGGAATAACATTAGTACATTTTCATTTGATTAACCGTCTTTCTGAACAGCATAGACGCCATCAATAGCAGGGCCCGGAGTAACGTTATTTAATCTTGCTTGATAGCTACTTACCATCGGATGGTTCTGCGCGGTCTTCAACAAAGATAAGGGCAGCTATGGAAGAAAGGGAGGGTATATGATAGGAGAATGAAAGTAAATCGCGAACACAACACGACTGGTGTGGGCTGGCAAGGGCTCAAATGAGGTGTTTGACCGTGTGTTCGTTCATGCTAAAGTTGATAGCTAGCCACCATTAATCGGTAACTTGGCCAGCAAGCTACCCAACATGTTATCACAACCTGGCTTATTAGGTAAATTTGCCAGCCAACTATCAAACAATCAATCAAATTGTACATAACTAGCTAGCTAGCCAAGTTATCCCCCTCGCTAGTTTGCTTCAGTAGCTAGCTAACATGAACTAGCAACCGTTATGTGATGACTTAGCTAGCTATAATAGAGTATATATACTAATAGCTAGCTATGGTAACGTTAGTTAATGTATTTTCCGTTGAAAGACCGTTTGCGTTCACACGAGTATAGACATAAATCGTGATTAGTGCTTTGATCCCAACTCGTAAATCGTGTTCACGTTGGTTAGCTAACGTTAGCTAGCTTGGTTTATATGAGCATCGTCTCCCAAGTCGCACTTAACGAGGTCGGTATACAGCTACTTTGCCATGCAGTGAACTGCAATATCTAGCTATTAAAGTCTACCAAAAATAAACTCACCATTTTAATAACTTTCTCTGAAAATTACACAACACGCTAACTAGCAATTTGCTACTTCTTTTCTTTTGTCGTTATCGTATCCAAAACGTTGGGATTCAAGATACGCAACCTACATTTCCGTGTTAAATTGTGTAAGCCAATGACATGGCTACATTTCTAAGTGCGCCTCACCGGTATCCAATAAATGAGGCAGAACTGGACGGGGCTTTTTCGTCAGCAGTGTAGTTAGGTTGCACTTCGCCATAGGGTTTTCACAGCGTTTCACAATAATGTTAGTGAGCGCCTTTTACTTAATAAAATTAATCAACAATTCAATCTATTTTTGTATAGCGCCATTTACAAGTACAAAGTAGGACCTACATTACACGTACTTTTTTCTTTCGTTTATTGGGGACAAGAAATTAGGCTTGGAAATTAGCGTTTGACTATGAACACAACACTTTTTTTGTTTCTGATCCCGTTTTTCTCCCAATTTAGTGGCCAATTATACCTATTATTTATTTCGATGTGCCCTCCCCACACGAATTCGCCGCTCGTCTCTACGAGGCAAGCTCATTCTTGTTTTTTTAACATTGTAACAATAATATTTCCCTGACAAACAAATAAAATTGTCATTTTCCAGACTGAGTAAAAACAAACAAACAACTGAGCCACTTTGGGGGAAAGCTATGAATTGTTGCATTTCTGTCCTTCCCTCTGGTCTAATGGTAACTTTCCAGTGGTGGAGCAACAAGGGTTAAAAAGATTCCGATTCCGATTCCGTTTCCGATTCCTTTATTTGTTACATCTGTGATACTGGGTACACCAGAGTAAAAATATTGGCCCTGGCCCCTCAACTTCGCAGCATCAGAATAACACACAGAAAAACCACACATTGTAAACAAAATAGTAATGCCCGTAATAGTAATGACAGTGCAAAAGAGCATACAGAATAAATATTTAAAATATATGGTAACAATGTAATATATGGTGATATGGTTGCGGTTTTTAAAGACGCTGTTGTTGACGTGCAGATTAGATTAATTTGTGAGAAACCCATCTCGCACTCTGCGCTGGAAATTGCTCCGGTGTTAACAGCGGTTAAGAGATCCTTCAAGGGCTGCAACTTGTTCTCCTGATGTCTCTGTGAACACTGAAAGCACGATTTGTTTCTCGGCTGTTAAGTCTGTTAAAATACGCGTTGTTGTCACACTTTAGATATTTATGAGCCCCGGGGCTCTGATTCTGACATTTGAAAATCATTTGCCATTTGCCTGCGCCCCAGCTAGCCCCTGCACAAATTAAGCACTACCTACATGTTGCTTGAAGTACAGTAGACCAACATAGCTACAGAACTGTCCTAGGTGTCAAAGCTGTGTGCCCTTTGGAAAACCTTGTTAGTACATAGGCCTTTGTGAAATTAAAGGGTTTGATGCTCATTTGAATTTCGTGTCTTTTTCGGCTTTTGATCAAAACCTTTAATTTAATATGCATTCTATTTGATAAAAAGTCCTACACGGCTACAAAATAGCTGTAATGCGCATGTCCAATGAGCCTCAAAATGACTTCGCGCCATTCACAAACTGACACGTGATCCGTGGGAGAACATATGTGACGATAGAGGCCGGAGGTAGGGGTGTTGAGGGTCGCAGAGCTGAAACGAGAAACTAAACCACCCGAAAGTGAAGGAGATACAGACTCGTAGAATCTGGCGCTTGTTTAATTAATACAAGTAACATTTTTAGCAGCGACTGCAAGAACATGGGGAATGGTAAAAGGACAGTTGTTGTGACAGGTAAGAAACTTAACGCTTTAGAAAGACAGCTTGCGCTTGCTTGACACTGGTAGTTGACTGTTTCCACTGGCTAGCGAACAGTACTAACTCCTAAACAGCCAGTTTGCTAACGGGATGCGCTGATGTCAACGGCACATATCTATAGCTAACTACTAGTAGCTAGCTAGCAAACGGCACGATTTGCGAGCTATAACACTCCGAGGTAGTTAGTTTATCATTCAATGGCATTAAGGCACGTAACCTTAAGCTATGGCAGTAGATGGCAGTTTTAAATGATTATACAATCTTACCTAGCTTACTAACTGCAACGTTACAATCGTTTTATGTTAAAACGTTACTGTCTTTGTTGCTCGCTCGCTAGATGGCTACAAAGAATAGCCGAAATTGTTCTTTGTTCTGAGCCAGTTTACGGTGGATTAATACCCAACTATGGAAACAACGGTGTCTCCCCCCGTATTTTCTTTGATAATAAAAAGTAAGAATATTAGACAACGTTGGTATGTTGACAGTGGTGCTGAACATTTGATACACACAAATACACACAGTGACACATTAACGCTAGTCTATCGTTAACTATAATGGGTTTGAGAGTACACCTGAATAAACTCGTGTCGAGACAGTGGGTAGAGTGTGTTAAATGGCAGGTGTGCATAATTACAATAGTTACAACTAGTAACGAAATGTACCACAAGTTATTGTCGTAGCACTTTACAGCTGAATCCACTTTAGTGATACACACTCTTGGGGAGGTTAAAGTACTGCAGTTGTAACCGCACATTACTTCCAGTTAAAAAACAACAACATTTATTACAAGTCCCTTATCTTGAGCTGCAAAGTGCAACCATCATCGTTTTACGTCGCATTGTAATTTGAATAAGACACTCACAGATGATTTAAAGTGAATTCGCCGACAGCTCTGTCTCCTCCGTGAGACCGAACCGCGGGGGATTTGGGGGTCCAGTAACATAATCTGTGCGGATTGCCTGGGAACAATTTGTTAGACAAAAGCGCGTTTTTGCAGGCAGCTGTCGACTCGTCTCCTCATCCGGGACAATGATCGTTTACGGTCATATGCTGTGAGAAAATAAATTACTCTGAATTATGAGACACGGTGTTTGGGCACGCTCTTTAAAACACGATCGAATGTCAATGCCAACTGTCACATAGTCCTCGCGACTAGTGAAACTTTGAAACGGTAGGCCTACTTATTGCACAGTAAAGTCCAGTAAAATGTTTGTGACATCCAATGTTCGCAGGAACCTGTAAATATGTAATTGCAAGTTACCTTACAAGTATTATTAATTGGCAGGAGAGGAACATTGATTCGCTTTTTTGTAACGTAGGTTAGCGGTCACGTTTTTGTGTGTGCTGGTAGTGGAATTTAACAAATACATGGACTGGCTGGGGGTCCCAGAGGAAAGGTTTGAGAACCACTGCTGTACAAGGTGTTGTCCTTACAGACGAGATGTTAAACCAGGGGTGGGCGATTCTGGTCCTGGAGGGCCGGTGTGTGTGCAGGTTTTTGTTTCTACCAATTACCCCTGTGCCTCAATTAGCTAATTAGTTGGATACGCCAATGCTGGTTCACTTGTAGATCAGACCACAGTAACATGTTTCATATGGGAACACAAGAACAGTCTTCACCTGTCACTCATGGGCTTATCAAGAAATGTTAGATCACGTAAATGATTAAATTATTAAGAGCAGAAGTTGGCATGAAATCCAGAAACAGATACGGCCCTTCTTGCCCATCCCTGTGTTAAACCAAGGTCCTGACCCCCTGCATCGATTGGCTACACCATGGGTGTCAAACTCTTTCCATCGAGGGCTGAGTACATGCAGGTTTTTGTTGCAACCAATGCAACCAATCACAACATCAAAAACCTGCATGCACTCGGCCCTCGATGGAAAGAGTTTGACACCCTTGGGCTACACAACACCCTGCAATCCCTAGGCTGGCAGTGCAGTGTAATGGTTAGGGAGCTGAGCTTGTAACTCAAAGGTTGCAGGTTCGATTCCCACGTAGGGCACTGCTGTTGTACCCTTGAGCAAGGTACTTAACCTGAATTGCTTCAGTAAAAATATCCAGCTGTATAACTGGATTGTATGTAAAGAAATGTGAACCGTGTAAGGCGCTCTGGATAAGAGCGTCCGCTAAAAATGCCTAAAATGTAAATGTAAGAATACTCATTTTGATCGCCAGGTTGGCACTACAAAAGAGAATTGAGTTCTCAGTTGGCCTAAACTGGTTGAATAAAGATCAAATAAATGCATACCTTTGTGGTATTTAAGTGGTGCTTGTGTTACCATTGTGTTATTAGAAGCATCTGCCACATATACGCTCCTCATCTTGGCTGTCACCACAGTGTAGCAAACCTGGCACTGTGCATGTGCACTTTCGGTCAAAGTGACAGTTGGCAGCGGAAACTTCTGGCAACGGTGCATGTGCTGTCTGGTATGGATTCTCCGCTCTTTCAAATCTTTCAGCTCGTCTTTTCACTCATCGTCGGATATAATGGGTATAATGTTTACCAGCAAGGGCTTGCAATGGCACCCAGTACGAACCCTATGGGGTTATAGGGTATCAAATATCCATTCCTGAAATATGAGTACAGTCCATAACTCGGTGTTTTTAAAACGTTTCAATTAAAACCGCTATCAATGATTAAACAGTTATCTCCACTTTTTTAAATGTGCTGGAAGCGCCAAGCGAGTCTTTGACCTGTGTGCTTTGAGAAGCTGGCGCTGTGTCAGATGACCCGATAAATGTTTTCGCGTCTCCTCTTCTGAAAAACATTTATTTTTAATGCTCACGCCAAGGATTGGCGCGCCTCCTATGCGGGTCGTTGGTTGTCAGCCCAGCGAAACCGAGTAGCAGTAAAGGTTGCGATGCACGATTACGAAAAGTTATTAATTAAAACGGCAGTTGGATTCAACCTTCGGACTCGGCTGAAGTTTTTTTGTGACGCGTTGGGGGGCGGGGAGGGGAGGGGGACCGGGCTCCAGGTTTCCTGAAGCAGTCCTCGGGCCTCGGCACATCCGGAGCTGCTGTGGAGCAGAGTCCTGCGCCCTTCTGCTGACATCACGCCTCTGCGACTGTGTGTTGCCAGCAGCAGCAGCAGCAGCCCATTAGCGTCGCCTGACCTGAGGTTTCCATTTTTGTATTTCAGGGTTTGGCCCGTTTGGAGAGCACACAGTGAACGCCAGCTGGGTGGCAGTAAAGGTACTTTGCACACACACACACACACACACACACACACACACACACACACACACACACTACACCAGGGCTATTCAACTGAGCCCCCAGGGCCCAGATGTGGCCCTCCACAGACAGTACTCTTGGCCCTTTGATCATTGAGAAGAAAAAAAGGGTATTGCCCAGATGCATCAAACAGTGTGACTAAGTACGCCTGCATCTACACAGTGTCAGCATGCCTCCCACTCGTGACTGAATAATAAGTCATAGCTATGCAAATTTGAAGAAGGCATCTACTTTGTTTACACACACACACACACACACACACACACACACGTGCAAAACCTCTTATTCATACACTGTTTTATAGATAGTACGTGGAACGCGTTTTTTTAAAGAGAAGAATCTGGAAGAAGTAGTTGAAGACCCTGTTTTACACGAATGAGAGGAGGGGCGCATTGTCTCTGCCTGTGTGATGCTTGGTGCAATCAGTGGGTTATGTGCTCAAGTGAACGACCCTTCACTCACGGCAGGAGAGTGAGGCTTTATGGAGTTATTGGATTTGTCATGTGCTGTATACTAACTCTAATTAACCAATCAACAGTGTACTGACTCTTAGGAACCAATCAACAGTGTACTGACTCTTAGGAACCAATCAACAGTGTACTGACTCTTATGAACCAATCAACAGTGTACTGACTCTTATGAACCAATCAACAGTGTACTGACCTTTATGAACCAATCAACTGTACTGATCTTTATGAACCAATCAACAGTGTACTAACTCTTATGAACCAATCAACAGTGTACTGACCTTTATGAACCAATCAACAGTGTACTAACTCTTATAAACCAATCAACAGTGTACTAACTCTTATGAACCAATCAACAGTGTACTAACTCTTATGAACCAATCAACAGTGTACTGACCTTTATGAACCAATCGCTGTGATTAGTCCAGATTCCGATTACATGATAACCAAAACTGGTAACAGATGGTAGCCCCACTCTCTTTGGGGTTTATGAAGCCTCGCGCTCCTGCCAAACCGCTAGTGATGGGCATCATTTTCACACTGTGTCCCTACATCAGGACTGAGGATGTGAACTTTAGGGGTGGGAGAAGGCAGAAACACCCAGCCAGCATTGACATGGACACCTGTTTTTATCTTCCTGGACCAGCAAAAAACAGGGACTACAGAGCAGATGTAAAATCAGTTATTTCTCTGAACTGATGTTGAACCGGTATAATTGAGGTTAGATTCCATACAGATCAGCTGGCGGCTTGTGTGTTTCTCCTGTGGAATAGTGTTCTTTGAACCGTTCGGCTGACCTTGAGGGAATGCGAAACACATGATCTGCCTCGTATTCTGAAATGGGAAACATGACATGGGTTGACTGTGCAGTTTCTAATGGCTGAGCATGAACAGCTGAATGCATTAAAATGGACAGTTCTGGTTTATAAATATGAATTCTCCACAGACGACAACATGGACACATGGGATTCAGTTTTGTTTTTGAAACGTTTCTGTGTTTCAACACAAGTTTGAATCACACAGAAGTTTTATACATTATACATTGCACACAGAGAGAGGGGAAAGAGAGGGAGGTAGTGGAGGGGGGAGAGAGAGAGGGGGAGAGAAGGTGTTAGAGTGCAAGAGCAAGGGATTGCATGAGAGGGGTAGAGATGGAGAGAGAGAAACGGAGTAGGAGTGGTTGAGTGTGCGTCTGTCTCCCCCCTCTCTGTGCAGGAGCTGCAGAAGCTGGGTCTGGGGCCAGACGTGGAGCTGCATGTGCACGAGGTGCCCGTGGAGTACCAGACCGTCAAGAGCATGGTGCCGTTGCTATGGGAACAGTACCGCCCGCAGGTATCGGCCCGGCCACTCTGAGACCACCCCCGCGCCCTTTACACCTCCTCCCCCCTGTCCTCCTGTCTGCCCTGGATGTGCGCTTTTACATCTGCTTTGAGTCCCGTCCCCCAAATCTGCAGGAGCTACAGAAGCACAGGCTTGGCCCTACAGCCTCAGGTTCGAGCCTGGGCCGTGTCATTAGCCAGTTCTGTGCCCGCTGCCAGGCAGTTGGCCTTGTCCCTTCAGGCGGGCAGGCAGGCTGGTTTCAGTGGGCCAGGGTTCCGCTCCATGAGCTCCTCCCAACGAGGGGCCAGGCCACTCACAGGCTCCCGGTCATCGTCAGCGAGGGCTGCGAAAACAAACATTTTCTCCTGTTTTGTAAGAGTAGGGTTTACACAATCAGTTCAGGCTCAGAACCTTTGATCGAGTGCACTACAACAAGTATGTATCTCACCTGGGATTTGAACCTGCAACCTTCTGGATGCAAGATCAGTAACTTCACCACTCCCCTACAATGTTGCCCAAAAGAGCATACGTGCGTGAACATGTTGACATTCCACGGAGAGCCGCACATAACATGACATACAACATGCAATACGTAAACACAGAACTCTCCATACACGCACACCACAACACTGAGTTTGCTTAACCATGACTTGCCAGTGTGGATTAGTGCGTCCTCTCCATTTATTTCTGTCTCTCTCTCTCTGTGTGTGTGCGTGTGTGCGTGTGTGCGTTGGGGGCAGTTGGTGGTCCACGTGGGTGTGTCTGGAGTGGCCACTACAGTCACCCTGGAGAAGTGTGGGCATAACCATGGCTACAAGCGCCTTGACAACAGCAGCTTCTGCCCCGACTCCCAGTGCTGTGTGGAGGGCGGGCCCGAGTGCATCGATTCGATCATCGACATGGACGCCATCTGCAAGCGGGTGACCAACCTGGGGCTGGGCGTGTCCTTGTCCGTGTCCGTCTCGCAAGACGCTGGCAGGTGGGTAAGGCTCGCTCCTCCTGTGTTTGGAGAGACTTCATCTTCCCACATTGAGCCATTGGCTCAGTAAACCAAAAGAGAAAATTATATTGTTGGCCTCATCGAGCTCCACCGAGTGTGAAAGCTCGGCGAGAAGGCGAGTTTGAGCAGAAATGAGCACGTGTGACATCCTTGCAGTCTACTTATGAACAGGTTAACCTAAGGCAAGCCAATAGGATAGTTACTGACCCATCCCATGTTTTACACGCTGAGTATCAGCTACTGCCCTCTGGGAGGAGGTTCAGAGTCCCTCGTTGCAGATTAAATAGATTTAAAAATTATTTTATCCCTGTGTCAATAAAACTTTTAAATAGCTTTTAAAACTTTTAAACAGAGGCCAGGATGGACACTGGAGGATTCTTGTGTTGTTTTATTAAAGGGATTTGTGCAGATCTTTGTATGTTTTTTGTATGTGGATGACCAGCAGGTCATTTTTGTATGTTTTTGTTGTGGAATGTCTGTCTTTTTATGGCTGCAGCATGTGTGAAAGCCCAAGCCAAATGTTCCACTTTGTGGGACAATAAAGTTAATCTTGAATCTTGAATCTTGAATCTCTGCCTCGCCCCAGGTACCTGTGTGACTACATCTACTACACCTCCCTGCACCTGAGCCAGGGCCGCTCAGCCTTCCTGCACGTGCCCCCTCTGGGGAAGCCCTACAGCGGGGAGGACCTGGGCCGCGCCCTGAGGGCCATCCTGCTGGAGATGCTGGAGCTGCTGCCCCAGGACCAGGACACGAATCACTGTGAACACGCACACTGAGAGCCCCCGCCCCCCCCTCACCGTTAACCACGGCAACAATCACTCCCCAGATACACCTCCCCCGACGACGACGACGACAACAACAACAACAACAACCATGCAGCAGGGATTGCATATGCACTCAAACACAACCACTCTGAATAACTGTGATGCAACTTAACCTCTGCCCACACAGTGTCCCTCCGTGGTCCCTGTGCACCTGGGGGAGAAACACCGCATGCAGCAGTGAAGGGGCCAGGGCTTTCTTGGCAGTGAGGATTTGTTTTGTCCTAACTGTGTATCTTTCTTTTGGGTATCTGTTCCAGCCACTTTTTCACTTTTCTCCTCTTGGAAACCTTTCTTTGAACGGTGTGGCCCCTCAGCCAACAATTTGTGGAAATCCACATTTTGATATTTGGAGATTTCATTTGAAATCTTTGACAACCAGTATTTCCTGTGCTCTCTCGTTTGATGTTTGTGTGTGAGGTCTAGTCAGGTATACACTCGGGTCATTTCCTTTGGTTTCTCTTACGATCTTGGGAACTGTTTGAACTCAAAAGTGATGGAAGCTGAAACAAACTTTCGATTTATAAATGATCATTAAATTTGCACAACTCAAGGCTTCTGAAGATGTGTAGACCAGGCTTGATTTTGCGTTCTCCGTATCTGTCGGTGTCACCTCATTCGGCCGATTTGAAGAGACTGCCTTTGAAACGTCAGTGCTTGAAAGAAATGGTGAGGATATGAACGCAGAAGGCAGGCTCTTTATAAGAGAATATAATGTACCTTCCGTTAAGGAGGTTTTAGTCTTGGAAATTATCTCAAAATGTTCCCAAATCTAGATTAATATTTCTGTGTTGTAATGGAAGAAAAAAAGGTTTGTTTGGATCCACCTGTGACACTTTACAAGTACTCTTACGTATATGACTAATCCATACCTAGGCCTGTTTCTTTTAGTATTAAAAACGGGTTGCACTTCCAGTGCGGTACTCTGGATCAATACTCAAAAATGTCCTTAACCCTGCTATCTGATTTTCTCTGAACAGGAATCTAGAGTGAATTTGATGAATCTTGAATTTTGATGTGTTGTTTATAGTAAAAAAAAATCTTCATCATGGGATGAGATGGGAGCATCTCTTGTTAATAGAAATCTTTGTGTCTTGCAAGAATCTGTGTCGTGCTAATCTCTCTGATTTGGTGCAGCTGTCGCTCTTGGTTGTATTTATACAGCTTCACTTGATCACTGCTCATTACTCTGAGTGATGTCTGGAGGGCACAAAGCCAGTGAGTTATGGATTGTTCATTTTGCATTTACGTTTTGGCCATTTAGCAGTCGCTCTTTATCCAGAGGGACTGACAATGAGTGCATTTAAAATGGCAAGAATAATCACAGCGAGAGCAAGAGATCAGTACAGCAACAAATACAATGGATGCGATCGTAGACCGATGCACGTACCTGTGAAACAAACTTTTTTTTTTTGTAGATTAATATATTCAGTGGAAGTGTAGCATGAAGATGTGGGTTTTCAGTCTCTTATGGAAGATGGCCAGCGATTCTGTAGTCCTGACCGAGTGTGGAAGGTCATTCCACCACTGGGGGGGGGTTAGGGCTGAGAAGAGGCGAGGCCACGAGGAGCGGCTGCCTGGCGCCCGAAGGGACGGGACCGCCAGTTGGCCAGAGGAGGCAGAGCGGAGGGGTCTAGCTGGGGTGTATGGTGTGATCAGTGCCTGGATGTAGGAGGGAGCAGTACCCCTTGCAGCCTGGTATGCCAGCACTAGTGATTTGATTTGGATTCAGGCTGCTATAGGAAGCCAGTGAAGTGTGATGAACAGTGGAGTGATGCGTGAATTTTGTTTGGTTGAAAAACAGGCGTGCAGCAGCATTCTGGACGAGTTGCAGTGGCCTGATGGCACAGGCCGGTAAGCCAGCCGGCAAGGCGTTAACGGTGGTCCAGACATGAGTTTACCAAAGCCTCCGTACACTACTGACCACTCTGTTTTTATGCATCCTCCATCATAGTACCTTTTAGTCCAAGTGGAGTACACAGGTTTCTATATTATACTGCCCTCTACTGGTACTACAACATTACTTGCTGTAGTTCATCTGACTGGACCCTTATATTTGAAGTATCAGTTATGAAAGGATGATTTTGGATCACTGGAGTCAAGTTTCTTGTGGAGAAATCATGGAAAACAAAAGTGCTATGGTATTCGGGGCAAAGAGTCACTGTCACAAATGTGTCACGTTGTATAACAATCAAAATACGCTGGCGACATTGGTCTTAAATTGAGAGGTCTGTTTAAATTACTTGTGTATGTGTTTCTTCTCTCTTTTGTTGCTATTAGCTTCAACTATTGTAAAGTCTTCGCATTATTGTGGTCTGCAGCCAGTTGGATATTCACATCACGTGTCTGCAGAGAGAGAGAGAAGTCCCTCAGGCTGCTCGTGTCTGCTCATCATTTTCATCCTTGCATAGCCGTGACAGGCCAAATCCTTTAAACGACTGCTTTATTGCTTCATATAGGCCGTATGTGAATGGGCTTTGCAGTCCCCAGAGGCCAGCTGTGGCAGATTTATGACCGCAGTGCCCCACCTGGGAATCAAAGCTTCTATCTTTGGTGTTACAAGCCCAGTTCCCTAACCATGATACAACACTGCCGCCAGCGATGTCTGTGAGTGGCTCTCGTAGGACAGATCGGATTCGCACGTTTCGCCAGTAGTGGCCGTTCGTCCTGGAATGGAAGAGGGCAACAGGATATGATGTAAGCTTTATCCAGGATTCTGGGTTCGAGGAAAGCCTGTCTCCCCTGTAGGTCCCTGACTGTGCTGCGATGCTCCTCTCGTGAACAGTGCCTTTTAAAACCAGAATACTGCTGAGGCTGGTAGAAGGGGCTTTTTAATTCATTGTGAATATTTATGAAATGATCTAGACAATAAATAAATGACTAACACAAGCCCCAATAAATAATTGCATAAAAATATATAAAATATGCTCCGTAGAATTCTTCCCTTTTTGAAATTAGATTTTCCTATAGGGTATAGTACCTAGATTTATACGGAGTTCCTGCAAAGGAAATATATTTTCCCCCAAATCCTTGGTGTCAGGTTTTTGTTTTTTTATAGCTTGAACCATGTCTTTAACTTTGTAAAGTGGCTGTGACATTGTTATTGAAAGTTTCTAAATAAATGACAAAATATCTGAAGTTGTTCTTATTAATTGTATATTATTTATGCATTTGTTGCATGTATTGTGTCTAAACATGCTGTTTTCTATAAAAAAATATATGATGAAATATCTAAATAAATAAATAACAACTGCACAGAACCATATTTGATGTGCGAAACGGCCGCGATTCGCTGCTTTAAACTATTCTAAACTAAACTATATGAGTTCTCATCTAGCACCACTTCTTAAAACACTACACAGAATACCAATTCACAAGGTCTACATTAATAGTGACCACTTAACACCCCATACACAAAAACAAGAATTTAGACTGTCACCCAAAAATATCTGTGTATGCGTCACTGACATTCTGTGCCCTACGTACTTGCGCTGTGTGGCGCTAAGAAGGTGCGTCACAGTTTGGTGTGGGAGTTGAAGCTCGCGAGCTGTGTTTTCAGTTTATTTTCTTAATCAGTTAGAATTATTTTTTGGGCTTCAAATTTATCGCAGAGCCGAGGCCATTCCTTTCCGCGGTGGGAGACCTGAGTTTTTTGGGACGCGCCGTAGTTTCTAGTCGCATAATAAGACTGTGTAAAAGTACCGTTGCGTGTGTCGATATGAGTGTGGAGGCGTACGGGCCGAGCTCACAGACTCTCACCTTCCTGGACACCGAGGAAGCGGAGCTGCTTGGAGCCGATACCCAGGGCTCGGAGTACGAGTTCACGGACTTCACTCTGCCCAGTCAGACCCAAACCCAAGGCCATACGCAGAGTCAGTTGGACAACCAGGTACTGTGCATATTGCTAGCAGTTTGCGTTTAAATGGCTTGCTAGCTAGCCCACTCGCTAATGTGATGCGAATGTTTGTTTTCGAGCTTGCTTGCTAACGTTATGTAGCTAACTGTTACCGCTCAGCGTACTATAGCTACAACGTCAGTCCAGGTAGCTAGCGGGCGAGCTCCTTGCCTTTCGGTAGCTAGCTAGCTAACGTGGGTTTATGGCTAATTTTGAAGTGAAAAAGTGAAAGTATTCTCGTGGGCCTTTGTTTTTGTGCGCAGGTTTTGTGAGCTAGCGAAGTCGTGTTGTTGTTCCACGCATTTATCTTGTTCGCTATCTGGCTATATAACTTTGCGAGCTCGCTAGCAAACGTCACGGATGCGATTGCGGTTAGCCACTTCGGCAGGAAGCTAGACGTAATCGCGTTTGAGCAAACTGCCGGAGCCTCGTCCACCCGAGGCAGTCGTGGGTGCGTGGAGTGTTTTTAGGTTGGCCACAGGCTTCATTGCCGCCAGTGCAGTGGAAGTGAAACTCTTCGGGAGTTTACCGAAGTCAGGCCCGTTTTACCTGCTGCGTGTCCGATGTCAAAAGCGCCTGACCAGGTGTTGCGTGACAGATAACGTTAATGGCAATATCTGTGATATCTATGTTGCTATTCACTTGAATTTTTAGGCTAGTAGTCAAACCGTCACCTGAAGATATTGTTTCAATGCATTTAATGTTGAAGTTTAATATGGATGAGTAGCACTTTTTATATGATGCACTTTTTTATATACTTTGAGCGGCGATTTTTGGAGCTAGCTTCTGTACAGTTAATATTGTTGTAAATGCCCCAGGATACTACAGCGCAAGCGGGTTTAAAATATAGGCAAATGTTTACAACAGTAATATTATGTTTTTATTAGTATACATGAATGTACGACTTCGAGTATTGATGGATTCTCCTGCTGAACACCATTCAAAAAAGTGTCTTCAAAACTGCAATTAATTTGTAAACATATTTTCAGTTCTTTAATTTCATTGGTGAAGTAGTGAAAGGGAAATTGTTGGTTTAAAAAAAAAGAAAGAAAAAAGTTTATCATCCACAGAAATAGTCAAGCTTTACCGCAGTTTCAGTTTGAACAGTTGAACAATTGAGAAAGTTTAAAAGGCAGGCAGTGTGGTATAATGGTTAGGGAACTGGGCTTATAACGTTAAAGTTGCAGGTTCAATCCCCAGGTGGGACACTGCCGTTGTACCCTTGAGCAAGGTACTTAACCTGAATTGCTTCAGTAAATATTCAGCTGTATAAATGGATTGTAAAGAAATGTGAAACTGTAAGTTGCTCTGGATAAGAGCGTCTGCTAAATGCCTGTAATGTAATGTAATGTAAAAAAGAGGAAGCAGTGGGCTTTAGTGCTTGTCACTTCTACAGGTGCCTGATGGGCTTCTGCAGAATGGAGGACTGGACGATGCTGTCGCGAAGACCAGCCAGCTTCTGGCCGAGCTCAACTTTGAGGAGGACGAGGAGGACACGTACTACACGAAGGCACTCCCAGTGCACGCCTGCAGGTAGTGTGGTGTCCCAGTTAACCTGAAAACCAGTGCTTTGAACATCGTAGTTAAACCGTTGTTGAAAACCTATGAAACAGTTTTTTAAAACACGGTCACCACGGCCATCTTAGCTGGCGACCGCTCCTCCACAAGAAAGTACTCTGTGGGCCTCCCGGGTGGTCTAGCGGTTACAACGTTTGACGCTGGCCACTGCGACCGGGGTTCGATTCCACCGGCCACGCCAGTGTCGGCTCTGGAGTGGGAGTGCCACTAGGGGGCGGCAATTGGCTGTCTGCCCCAGGGAGGGGGGAGGCAAGCTGACATGAGGACGCTGCGTATAGGAGTGGCTCTGGAGTACCGCAGTTACGGTCGACGGCTTGGTGAGTGCCGGCTCGGAGGAGACGGTGCTTCGCCTTTGTCACTGCCGGCTGGCAGCGAGCTCACAATTCGAGGGGGGGATTGACATGGAAAAGAGAAGGTGTAATTGGCTACTAAATTGGGAGAAAAATTGGATAAAATCAGAAACTAATTATTTCAAAGGAAAAAAAATATATATAATTCCGTGCGGGAAAGGTGAATGAGTGTAGTAGTTTCACAGTTAACATTTTTAGGCTCCATGGCGATGCTAATGTTGTCATAATTCTCCTTCTGTTAAAGCTATTGTGGAATCCAGGACCCAGCTTGTGTGGTCTACTGTAACACCAGTAAGAAGTGGTTCTGCAACGGACGCGGAAACACCTCTGGCAGGTAGGTTCTGCCCTCCCTCATTCTGCGGCTTTGGGCACGTGGCATGATTACATACGTGCTGTACCTTTGCTGTCAAACCCGTAGCATCCAAAACCACTGTCCGTACAAGCCTACTGACTACAGATTCAAACTAGCCTCTGAGCTAACGCTCAAAATATACTGGATGCACAAACATCCATGTTGGAAATTGTACACTGGCCCTGTTAAATAAATAAATAAATAAATAAATAAGTAAATGAAAAAAATCAAATCAGGCAGGGGCCGGGGGTAATGGTGTGTGGCTGTGACCGCTTTGTGTGTCACGGTTTTGGGGGGCGGTCTCTTCCAGCCACATCGTGAACCACCTGGTCAGGGCCAAGTGCAAAGAGGTGGCCCTGCACAAAGACGGCCCCCTGGGAGAGACGGTGCTGGAGTGCTACAACTGTGGCTGCCGCAACGCCTTCCTGCTGGGCTTCATCCCCGCCAAGGCTGACTCCGTGGTGGTGCTGCTGTGCAGGTAAACCAGGGTGCCCCGCGCTGGGGGCACAGAGGCTCCAGGGCGCCAGGCCCTCCTTCCCTGCTGTTAATGGCTACAGCAGTGTTTCTCAAATAGTGGGGCACAGCCAGGGGGCTCAGAGGCGCGTGGGGGTGCAAGTGGTGCAGGCCCTCCTTCAACCTTTTTGCACCGTGGACCGGTTCCGGGGCGCAATTTTTTCCGCGTGGCTAAACAGGCTGACATCCATTCTCAGCTTTTTTTCGCGATTTTTCTTCTTCCTAAAGCTATGACATCCATTCACATTTAGAGCATTTAGCAGACGCTCTTATCCAGAGCGACTTACAAGATGTGCATTAATACATGGTAGGAACAATCATAGTTTGCGCACAAGATCAGTGCAGTAGTACAGCGATAGCCATTGTTGTAGGCAGCTGCATACCATACCTGTAACACTGGGAAAAGGTTAATCATTTTTTGTTTGGTTTAGTTTTATTAAATGAGTAGGCAGGCATACATATACAAGAAGTGTTGAGCAAGTAGGCGGTGGTGATGACAATTGGATAGATGTACAGGTTTCAGTGGTAGTGGAGTCTGGAAAGGTGGGTTTTGAGTCTCTTGCAGAAGATTGCAAGTGTTTCCACAGAGAAGAGGCGAGACTGCGAGGAGCGGCTGCCGGCCGCCCGGAGGGATGGGGCAGTCAGTTTTTTTGCCAGAGGAGGCGGAGCGGAGGGGTCTGGCTGGGGTGTAGGGTGTGATGAGTGTCTGGAGGTGCTAGAGGGGGGAGCAGTTCCTCTAGCCGCCTGAGAAGCAAGCAGCAGTGATTTGAATGTGATGCGTGCTGCGATGGGGAGCCAGTGCAGAGAGGAGAGGAGAGGAGAGGGGTGAGGGGTGACGTGGGTGAACTTGGGTCGATTGACGTGCGTTTGTGTTTGTGTCGGGTGACCCAGGCAGCCGTGTGCCAGCCAGAGCAGCCTGAAGGACATCAACTGGGACAGCTCCCAGTGGCAGCCGCTGATCCAGGACCGCTGCTTCCTGTCCTGGCTGGTGAAGATCCCCTCTGAGCAGGAGCAGCTGAGGGCCCGGCAGATCACTGCCCAGCAGATCAACAAGCTGGAGGAGCTCTGGAAGGTTCTGCCTCCGCCTGCTGTGACATCACTATGCTGAACACGCCCCTTTGTCTGTCAACCTGTGACATCACCAAACTAAACACGCCCCTTTGCCTGTCCATCAGCCCCATACTGTATGCGTTTCTGAAGTCACGTTTTTACCAGAGAGAATGACTCATGCCGTACTAATACTAAGAGGTCAATATCGGTTTTGGCTTGAGCTTGTTACCAAGGAATTATACAGGCGTTTTGGGGGGGGAATAAAGCTTTTTCGGTAACAAAGCGACGGCGCGAGGATGAGGTTATGCACACTGCACGTCGAGCGCTCTGCTCTGCCTTGCCATCCCCAGGAGAACCCGAGTGCCACCCTGGAGGACCTGGAGAAGCCCGGCGTGGACGAGGAGCCCCAGCACGTGCTGCTGCGCTACGAGGACGCCTACCAGTACCAGAACATCTTCGGCCCGCTCGTCAAGCTGGAGGCTGACTATGACAAGAAGCTGAAAGAGTCCCAGGTGAGTGAGGGTGGGGTTTCACAGGTGGGTGAGGGTGGGGTTTCACAGGTGGGTGAGGGTGGGGTTTCACAGGTGGGTGAGGGTGGGGTTTCACAGGTGGGTGAGGGGGGTTTCACAGGTGGGTGAGGGTGGGGTTTCACAGGTGGGTGAGGGTGGGGGTTTCACAGGTGGGTGAGGGCTGGTTTTCATGGTGAGTGAGGGTGGGGGTTTCACAGGTGGGTGAGGGTGAGGGTGGGGGTTTCACAGGTGGGCGAGGGTGGGGTTTCACAGGTGGGTGAGGGCTGGTTTTCATAGGTGGGCGAGGGTGGGAGTTTCACAGGTGAGTGAGGGTGGGGTTTCACAGGTGGGTGAGGGTGGGGTTTCACAGCTTTATGAGGGTGGGGTTTCACAGGTGAGTAAGGGTGGGGTTTTCACAGGTGGGTGAGGGTGGGGTTTCACAGGTGGGTGAGGGTGGGGTTTCACAGGTGGGTGAGGGTGGGGTTTCACAGGTGAGTGAGGGTGGGGTTTCACAGGTGGGTGAGGGTGGGGTTTCACAGGTGGGTGAGGGTGGGGTTTCACAGGTGGGTGAGGGCTGAGGTTTCACAGGTGAGTGAGGGTGGGATTTTAGGTTTACCACTGGTAGCACTGCATAGTCACAGCCAGCAATATGTGTCCAGACATGATGAGGAATCTTTTTGTCACTATTTTACTCAGGATTGTCCAGTTAAGGAAGTGGCTAGTTTCGTGACCTCTTGTTCCCTTGTCTGTGTCTGAATTTCTCCGCAGACCCAAGACAATATTACTGTCAGGTGGGACCTGGGGCTGAATAAAAAAAGGATTGCTTATTTCACACTTCCCAAGACGGATTCAGGTGGTAATATTTCCTGTCGACGTTTTCTGTCTACGAACACCATTTCTATTCAGAGATCAGCAACCCAACATCATCTCCCTGTGTGCGTGCGTGCGTGTGTGTGCGTGCGTGCGTGTGTGCGAGTGCGTGTGCGTGCGTGCGTGTGTGTGCGTGTGCGTGCGTGTGCGTGCGTGTGTGTGTGTGTGCGCGTATGTGTGCGCGTGCGTGTGTGTGTGTGTGCGTGTGTGTGTGCGTGCGTGTGTGTCTGTATGTGTTTGTGTGTGCGCACGTTTACGTTTGTGTTTGTTTGTGTGTTTTGTGTTTGTTTGTGCATGTCCGTGTTTTGTGTTGTCCTTGTGTTGTGTCCTCATTGGAACCACCATCACACCACCATTTCAGTTCATATTCGTGTCTTTTCAATGCAACCGGGTAACTTTCGTTTCCCCCACCCCCTCTGTACTGGGTCAACTGATTGGTTGGGCCGCCTGATTGGCCGTGTCTTCCGATTGGTGCAGACATGCGTCTGATGCAGGGAGATGAAATCTGTCTGAGGTACAAAGGAGACCTGGCTCCGCTGTGGAAGGGCATCGGACACGTCATCAAAGTGCCTGACAGTATCCTTCATACTTTCAACAGGCAGCAGACAGGAAATAAACAAACGCACGTGTTCAGTAAACATTTACATTTACATTTTAAGCATTTAGCAGACGCTCTTACCCAGAGCGAGATGATAAGACAAGATGTGCATTAATACATGGTAAGAACAATCATAGTTTGTGCACGAGATCAGTGCAGTAATACAGCGATAGACAAAGGCAGCTGCATAACATACCTGTAACACTTATTTATTTGTTTTTATTAAATGAGAAGGCAGGGGTACACATACAAGAAGTGTTGAGCAAGTAGGCAGTGGTGATGACAATTGCCTATATGTACAGAATTCAGTGGTAGTGGAGTCTGAAAAGGTGGGTTTTGAGTCTCTTGCGGAAGATCGCAAGTGATTCCGCGTTCCTGACCGATTGCGGAAGGTCGTTCCACCACCGAGGCGTAAATCGCACATCGTCAATTTGATCAGGAAGTCTTAAAACACGTACATTTAAGACATGCACGCTGTCTCGCTCCATCGAACTTTAGCGTTGAGAGTGTTAAGGTGAGGTGCCGCGAGTTTTCCTCAGCGCGCCGTCCTAAAGACTACGGGGACGAGATCGCCATCGAGCTGAGGAGCAGCGTCGGGGCCCCCGTGGAGGTGCCACACAACTTCCAGGTGGATTTCGTGTGGAAGTCCACCTCCTTTGACAGGTAAGCACCCCCCCCTCCTGTAGGTCCGCCTCCTTGGACAGATGGGCGCCCCCTCCTGTTCGGAGAAGCCGAGCGGGAGCGGGAGCTCTGTTTGCCACGCGGCGTGTGCTCCTGTCGTCTTCAGCATTGTTCACGGGGGGAAACAAAAAGCACACAGAAGCACCATCTGGTATCTTTATAAAAAGGGAAGAAAAAAAAATGTAATTAACTTTTCTCAACGTTGCCCACTTGTTAAATTGCAGACATGCTGTTGCACATCGCGCGTGTGGCTGCCGTTTCCCCCCTCTCTCATGGGGTGCGGAGCGTGATTAAAAACAATCCTGTATCCGGGCAAATAAACCTCGCTCACAAAAGCCTGCACTTGGGACCGCTGGGGTGCATGGGTCTGCAACTACATTGTGCACGCTGTGTGTGATTGGCGCGATAACGTGGTGTGAAGCATGCTAATGCTTCTGCGTAATGAAACCGCATCGCCTATTATTGTGAGTACAGAATTTGTACTCGTGCCTTGAACCTTTCTGGATGTGCTATGCATGGCCTTCCAATTTTCTGTGTTTGACATTTGAGCCTCGTTTTCAAAGAGCACCTTGCTTTATAGAGCTTTCAGACCTTTTTTCAGTGAAGGGCTTGCTGATTCCTTATTTCTTACCTTTGAACTATTCGGTCCACTGCAAGGGGGGGGGGGGGGGCTTTATCTGGTCACTATAAAAAATGTGGAAAAATGTCCAGCCATTCTGAAGCAATACAAACTGAGGGAGTTTAAGAGGGATGAACATGACAGGGTAGGGGCAGGGCAGAGTTTAACAATGGAATAAGTCTTTAAAAACTTCAAAGACGGCCACGATCTGTCTCCTTTAACCTGACCACCATTGGTGAGGAAGAAGGTGAAATGACCCGAGCCGGTTCTGGAGAGTTTTTATTTTCGAAGATCGGCCACCCTTCTGGAGGTCCCATCCAAGGCGGCAGTGTGGTGTAATGGTTAGGGAGCTGGGTTTGTAACTCAGAGGTTGCATGTCTGCAAATCCCAGGTGGGACACTGCTGTTGTACCCTTGGGCAAGGTACTTAACCTGAATTGCTTCAGTAAAATATCCAGCTGTATAAATGGATTGTATGTAAAGAAATGTAAACTGTGTACGTCGCTCTGGATAAGAGCATCTGCTAAATACCTAAAAATGTCAAATGTAAGATGAGCGAGAGGGAGAGGGAGGGGAGAGGGAGAGGGAGAGGGAGAGGGAGAGGGAGAGGGAGAGGCCTGCTTGCAGCGATTGAACCTGAGGAGGCAGCTGACACATGTACACATGTACATGATCAACATCTCCAAATGTCCCTTGACTGAGGATTGCGCTGAGGTTTTGTCAAAAGGCCTTTCTTTCGCTCCAACGTGAAGCCCTAATGCAAAAGTGGATATGTTCCGCTTTTTTGACAACCTCCATTTCAATGTCTGGTGCCTCAACCAGCTCTGTTTCCACGGTTTACCCTAGCAACTTCACCACTACCCCTTTCAAACCGAAATCTAATTTAATACCAATTAGCTCTAACCCCACACCGGTGCGCTTATTCACTCTAACCCCACATTGCTATGTCAATTCACTCTAACCTCACATTGGTGGCATTCACAAAAAACAGTCAGCTACGACATGGAACAGACCACAAACCTGGATTATTACCAAGAGGGAGAATCAAGCCTTGCAGTCTATAATCTGAGAATGAAGACATCATTATTAAACAGTATTATGAAGCATTGAGGACCAAACCCCATTGGGGGGATGAAAGATGAACTAAGGGGAATTCTGAGCAGTGCACAAAAAAATTTTTAAAATACCCTGAATATCTGAAAAAATATTTTGGGTTCCTTGTGTGGAAAATCCCCGGGTTGCATGTTTCTACATGCTTCCAAACATCCACAAGAACCTGGAACACCCAGAAGGTCTTTGAATGGGACACAGAATGAGCCGTGGACCCTCACATCAAACCTGGTCCAGAAACTGACACCACACAGTGAAATACACGAATAGATTGTTTGGGATGTTGAAGGACTGTTATCTGGTAACATTAAAACGTGGCATCTCTATACACCAATATAAACCATCAAGAGGGTTGAACTGCTTTGAAACACTATCTGATGCACAGAACTAATGTTTGTCCTCCAAATGAGTTCATTTTGTCCATGACTGAATAGACCCTGACTAACTAATGTCTTCCTTTTCCAGGACAAAATTTACAGGCTTGTTAAAGGCACCGCGATGGGGGCCTGCTTTTCGCCATTTTATGCAAACCTACTCTTGGTACAGTAGGAAAAGGAATATGTGAGCAATCGCAATAACAATTTTTTCCTTGACAGGATTTCAGTGGTGGGGTCATAATATTGATGACATCCTCATGACCGTGGTCAGGTTCGGAGTGGGGAACTTGAAACTTTTAAGTTCAATGAATACGTTAACACTACAAACAGCCAGCAGCCTGAGACTTGCTATGGAATATTCTTTACACAATGTACACTTTTTTGGATTTGGCCATCACTAAAGATGTTGATGGATTCAGAGTACAGCTCAAAATGCACTTGCTGACAGTTCTCACCCTCAGTGGCTGAAAAAGAACATTCCGTTTGGTCTGTTTCAACGTCTGAGACGTATCTGTAACGATGACAGTGAACTTGAAAACCAGTCTGTAGAAACGAAGGCTAGATTCTGCTGACGGGGGATACTCATCCGATCTAACTGGTACAGCCTATTGTAGAGCAGAGCATTGTAAGCGTTCAGATTTGTTGCAGGAAAGATCACATGTCCGTACGAGGACAGCCAAACCATTTTTTGTTGCACGCTGTAAACGCCAAGCGCAACGCATGAAGGATATTATTAAATCCAATTGGAAGATAATCAATGGCGAGCTGATTTTGAAACAGGCCATTCCGGATCCACCTATGACCATGTTCACAAGAGCCCCAACTATTCAAGAGAAATCAGTACACGGTTACCTCCCCAATTCCAAGAATGCAAATTGATTAAGCACAAATGCTACTGGTGCTTTTAAATGTGGTTCATGCAATTGTTGTGATTATTGTGATTGTGATTACATTGTTCAAAATAGTATATTCAATATACGAACTTTTGTGATCTCCGAACCCAAAAAACTGTAAAAATATTGTACAATTGTGCCTTCATCACTACCGGTAACAGGACTACGGCAGCGAACTCACATTACAAGGGGGAGATTGACTTGAAAATAGCGAGTGTAATTGGCTACCAAATTGGGAGAAAATAGGATCAAATCAGAAACAAATTCTTAAAAAATATATATATATTGAACAACTGCATCCTGTACAAATGCATGTGTTAATTGTAACTCAGGTTGTGTTGTGTACAGACTAGTGTGTCCATGTGGATGTTTCTACACTAGGAGAACAAAGAAAACTGAAAGAAGGCTTTGCCAAACACAAATATGCAATCCGCACTTGTAATTTGGGTTACCCGATAGCCAAACGCTACAAGGATACACACCACAGCAGTCCTGCTACTTTAAAAGCCCAAGGCATTGAGTTGATCAAGAAATCTATTCTAGGAGGAGATAGATTAAATCTGCTGTTTCAGCGTGAGGCATTTTGTATGCGTGAGTTTAAAGCTTTGCAAAATACCAGACTGAATGAGGAAATTCATTCGGGGCCTTTCTTTTGAAGTCCTTATTTCACTGGTCAGATCTGAAGTCTTCCTCTATTCACTGAAATGTGACTACTGAGTTTCATCCCTGTAACTTGTCCATCTAATTCCAGGTTTTTTGTGCTATGAAAAAAAAAAAAAAAAACATCTTAAAAATGTAGCGCTGTGGTGAAGTACATGGGTTACGATCCGTCTCTGTGTCACACCTACCATTGTGATTACTGTTCATTGATGGCTATTGCTCTGGAGTCCCCTGTGGACAGACTGTGGCATCAATCTAATCCTGTAATTGTCCATTTTGTCTAATGAATTTCACCAGGTTTTTTTTACAGTTATATTAATACTGTTCAGTTGGGTGTTTGAGCTGTTTGTGGTGAAGGCATTCTGGGCCAATATGTGTGGGGGCGTGGGCTGTAGTCCCAGCTGCTTCAGGCTTTTAAAACTTTTCCTCATAGACGTGCCCTGGCAATACAGGCTTTTTAAACTAAACCCCAGAGTGAGTGTGCCTTGAGCTTTTTTGGATGTGCTATGCGCGCCCTTCCAATTTCTGTTATTTGATAGAGAATTTGTGTGTTGGTGTTCAGGAACTCTGAGGACTGTGTGTGTATGTGTATTGGTGTTCAGGTGTAATGAGGAGTGTGTGTGAGTGTGTGTGAGTGTGAGTGTGTGTGTGTGTTTTTCAGGTGTAATGAGGACTGTGTGTGTGTGTGTGTGTGTGTGTGTGTGTGTGTGTGTGTGTGTGTGTGTGTGTGTGTGTGTGTGTGTGTGTGTGTGTGTGTGTGTGTGTGTGTGTGTGTGTGTGTGTGTGTGTGTGTGTGTGTGTGTGTTCAGGTGTAATGAGGACTGTGTGTGTGTTTTCAAGTGTAATGAGGACTGTGTGTGTGTGTGTGTGTGTGCAGGTGTAATGAGGACAGTGTGTGTGTGTGTGTTCAGGTGTAATGAGGACTGTGTGTGTGTGTGTGTGTGTTCGGGTGTAATGGGGACTGTGTGTGTTTGCAGGATGCAGAGTGCACTGAAGACCTTTGCAGTGGACGAGACCTCTGTGTCGGGGTACATCTACCACAAGCTGCTGGGGCACGAGGTGGAGGACGTGCTCATCAAGTGCCAGCTGCCCAAACGCTTCACTGCCCAGGGCCTGCCCGACCTCAACCACTCCCAGGTGTGTCCTCCGGCGCCCCCATCAGGCGCAAATCAGAACTCCTCTTTGTGCTGGTGGGGGAGGATGCTTTTGCACTTTTTTTTTATTTTTATTTTTATTTTTTTAATTTATTATTTTTTTAAAATATTTTTTTTAACTTTTGTTTTATTTGGGTATAATTTTTTTGGGCCAATTTAAAAACATTTGAATGCTGATCTGATTAGCACACACCTGCTAGCATGTACATATTTTGAGGCCAAAGTATGCAGGTAACATTTTCAACTACGCAAATATGAGACTTCAGTTAAAGCATAATTATGATACAGAAGTTGTTGTATTTGGACCTGAGCCAATGAAAGTTTGCTCGCACAAACTAGCATTTTCTTTATAACTTTTCTGTCTCTTATCTGAAAAATTGAATGTTTTTAAATAATGATAATAATAATACACTTTATTTATACAGCACCTTTCTTACAACGATTTGCGGCCCAAAGTGCATACAGAGAAAGACTAATCCCACCCCCCAATCCAATCCCAAACACATTTCTCTCACACACACCCCAAGCCCCCCTTTCCCAATGTTGGCAGGTTTGGGGAACGGAATTAGTGATGTGGTGGAAATGGTGATGTCATTTTGGGGTGTCTGTGTGATGATTGGTGTAGGCGTATGCTGTGGTGATTGGTGTGGTTTAGGGGTGCAGGTGTGATGTTGGGTGTGGTTTGGGTGCAGGTGTGATGTTGGGTGTGGTTTGGGTGCAGGTGTGATGTTGGGTGTGGTTTGGGTGCAGGTGTGATGTTGGGTGTGGTTTGGGTGCAGGTGTGATGTGTTGGGTGTGGTTTGGGTGCAGGTGTGATGTTGGGTGTGGTTTGGGTGCAGGTGTGATGTTGGGTGTGGTTTGGGTGCAGGTGTACGCTGTGAAGACAGTGCTGCAGAGACCCCTCAGTCTCATCCAGGGCCCCCCCGGCACAGGGAAGACCGTCACCTCGGCAACCATAGTGTACCACCTGGCCCGCCAAGGAAACGGGTGAGGAATGTGTCTGTGTGTGAGTGAGTGTCTGTGTGTCTGTGTGTCTGTGTGTGTGTGTGTGTGTGTGTGTGTGTGTGTGTGTGTGTGTGGGAGTCCATCTGTGATTGTGTGTGTGGGAGTCCATCTGTGATTGTGTGTGTGTGTGTCCAACTGTGATTGTGTGTGTGTGTGTGTGTGTGTGTGTGTGTGGGGAGTCCATCTGTGATTGTGTGTGTGGGAGTCCATCTGTGATTGTGTGTGTGTGTGTCCAACTGTGATTGTGTGTGTGTGTCCATCTGTGATTGTATGTGTGTGTCTGTGTAGGAGTCTATTTGTATCTGTATCTGTATCTGTATCTGTATCTGTGATTGTGTCGGTGTGTGTGTGCGTGTGTTCGTGTGCGTGTGTGTGTGTGTGTGTGTGTGTGTGTGTGTGCGTGCGAGTGTGCGTGTGTGCGTGCGTGCGTGTGTGCGTGTGTGTGTGCATGTGTGCGTGTGTGCGTGCATGCGTGCGTGCGTGTGTTTAAGAGCACAGTCCTTGCTAACCCTGCTGTATCCATGCCCTCAGGCCTGTGCTGGTTTGCGCTCCCAGTAACATCGCCGTGGACCAGCTGACGGAGAAGATCCACCAGACCGGACTGAAGGTGGTGAGGCTCTGCGCCAAGAGCCGAGAGGCCATTGACTCGCCCGTCTCCTTCCTGGCCCTGCACAACCAGATCCGCAACATGGAGAGGTGGGAGCTGCGGGTTTGAGGCCTGGGTTTAGCGGCACAGCGCTGTGCCTCTGAGCGGGACTCTGGTTCAGAGAACACGCCGCCGTGTAAATGGATGATTTGTTGGTTTGATGAGATCTGACTGCTAAAGCTAATGAATTGTGCCCTGGACTCCGGAGAAAAGGCCCTGGAGAAATTAGGCTTTTTAATTTGTGTTTGAGTAATTGTGTATCGGCCGGGAGTCCTGTTCGGGGGGTGGCAATTGGTTTTTCGCGAGGGGGAGGGAAGCCGGCATGAACTCGCCGCATGCACGAAAAGCTTCTCTGGGTCGTGTCGCAATCACTGCTGTCTCAAAGGAGGCGGTTCTCTGTCTCTGACACTGCCAGTTTCAGAGTAGTGGCTGGTCCTGTAGCTGCAGGTGGCGGGCTTGTGGGGGGAGGGGGGGTAGTTGGATCAACAGAGGGTACAGATGGCCACCAAATTGGGAGGAAAAACATGGACAAAAATCAGAAACATAAAAAAGAAAGAAAGAAAGAGGCTTCAAAGCCTTTGGTATAATGTTGTGGGAAATGTCATGGAGGTGAACAGAATGAGCTAGCAGTAACTCCCGGGTGGTTTTGGGTTCTGTTCCCCCAGCATGCCGGAGTTGCAGAAGCTCCAGCAGCTGAAGGATGAGACCGGGGAGCTGTCTTCGGCCGACGAGAAGCGCTACCGAGCCCTGAAGCGCACAGCCGAGAGGGAGCTGCTCATGGTGAGAGACCCCGCGCCCTTCTTTAACCTGCGCCCTTCTTTAACCTGCGCCCTTCTTTAACCTGCGCCCTTCTTTAACCTGCGCCCTTCTCCTGTGCCCTTCTTTAACCTGCGCCCTTCTTTAACGTGCCCTTCTTTAACCTGCGCCCTTCTTTAACCTGCGCCCTTCTTTAACCTGCGCCCTTCTTTAACCTGCGCCCTTCTTTAACCTGCGCCCTTCTCCTGTGCCCTTCTTTAACCTGCGCCCTTCTTTAACGTGCCCTTCTTTAACGTGCCCTTCTTTAACCTGCGCCCTTCTTTAACCTGCCCTTCTTTAACCTGCGCCCTTCTTTAACCTGCGCCCTTCTTTAACCTGCGCCCTTCTTTAACCTGCGCCCTTCTCCTGTGCCCTTCTTTAACCTGCGCCCTTCTTTAACGTGCCCTTCTTTAACGTGCCCTTCTTTAACCTGCGCCCTTCTTTAACCTGCGCCCTTCTTTAACCTGCGCCCTTCTTTAACCTGCGCCCTTCTTTAACAGGCCCTTTCACACCTGTGCCCTTCTTTAACACTGCGCCCTTCTTTCACACGCCCTTTCACACCTGCACTGCTCTGTGGGAAAGGAAATGGGTCAATCACCAGGTGGTCAGGGGTTTGAATCTCAAACAGGGCATCATCTCAATGCTGTGGTACCCTTGGCCAGGGACATGTGGTGGGAGTTTGGGTTGTTTAAAGGGCTGAGCTGATGGTGTTGTGAGCGCTGCTCTGATGTGGGCCCTGGCTCCCCTCCCTGCAGAACGCAGATGTGATCTGTGGCACGTGTGTGGGCGCTGGAGACCCCCGCCTGGCCAAGATGCAGTTCCGCTCCATCCTGATCGACGAGAGCACCCAGGCCACGGAGCCCGAGTGCATGGTGCCCGTCGTCCTGGGAGCCAAACAGGTACGAACACACCTGGGCCTGGTGATCACACTCACACTCTCTCACACACACACACACACACACACACACACACACACACACACACACACACACACACACAACTCACAACCACACACACACACTCACTCCCAATCACACTCACAACCACACATACACTCCCAATCACACACACTCACTCCCAATCACACTCACAACCACACATACACTCCCAATCACACACACTCACTCCCAATCACACTCACAACCACACATACACTCCCAATCACACACACACTCCCAATCACACACACACTCCCAATCACACACACACTCCCAATCACACACACACACACACACACACACACACACTCACACTCACAACCACACATACACTCACAATCACACACACTCACTCCCAATCACACTCACAACCACACATACACTCCCAATCACACACACACTCCCAATCACACACACACTCCCAATCACACACACACTCCCAATCACACACACACACACACACACTCACACACACACTCACTCACACTCACAACCACACACACTCACAATCACACACACTCACTCCCAATCACACTCCCAATCACACTCACAACCACACACACACACAAACACACACACACACACACACACACACACACACACACACACACACACAACCACACACACACTCACACGCCGACCACACAATCACACACGCCACCACACAATCACACACACACTCACAACCACACTCACACTCACAATTGCACTCCCAATCACACACACACTCACACACAACCACACAATCACACACACGCTCCCAATCACACTCACAACCACACTCACAATCACACACAACCACACAATCACACACACACTCACAAGCATGCACACACAACCACGCAAAACACACACACACACACACACACACACACACACACACACACAAACGCCCACATGTGAGTGAGTTCCCTATCTTCTCAGTTGTAAGTAAGTAAGAGTAAGACTTTATTTATATAGCACCTTTCATACAAGAATTGCAGTTCAAAGTGCTTAGTTGTGATAGAGGTTTGCTGATTTCATTGCATGGGCAGGAATCCATCACTTAGTGCCGGTGATCCGGAGCGGCTGTGTACCAAGCGCACAGTGTCGGTGAAGAAGCCCAGCTGGATTAGCGAGCACACTCCGTACTCTCCCAATGGGACCCGCCGGCCCACTGTGTGCTCTCGCGTTTAGAGCAGCTTGCCCGGTCTCGTAGTGGAGCCAGAGACGCTCTGCGCGTTGGAGCCCAGGCTCAGTGCAGCGCTCCGTGTTCTCTGGGGCCTTTGTGCTGCAGGGCCTCAGGGCGGCTGCTGCTGCTTGTGTTTACCTCAGAATCTGCAGCCAGTTCAACCCAATAGAGCAGGTGGGGCGAATTAGCTGTGCAATCAACTGCTTTAAGCGATCTGAACCAGGGGCCATTCTAGGATCTGACCTTTAGGGGGGGGCTCAGCCCCCAATGAGAACGTGAGATGTACACATGCAAAGCATAAGCCTAAAATTGAAATTAATTTACTGTTAACATTCCCCAAAACAAAAACACCACAGTGGTGGTCGCTCTCAAAATTGAAACACCACTCTCTATCTGTGTTATTTTTAAAAATAGATATTAAGTAAGATAGTTTCTTAGAAAATAATGACTAAGCATTTCTAAGTGAAAGACAGGGCGGCTAAAGCGCCCTTAAATGGGGCCTAAAATCACCACTAATCTGAACTGCTTTTAAATGCTGAGAAACGACAAAAACTAGCAGACCCTGTGGCCCTCTGGGGCCCTGCTCTCGCCTGTCGGTAAACGGCGAGACTGCGTGGGCCTACGTCGGTGTGCCTTGTTCTGGATGTGGATTGGCTGCGTTTGGAGGGGCGATCTGAATGTGTGGGTGTGTCCTCAGCTGATCCTGGTGGGGGATCACTGCCAGCTGGGCCCGGTGGTGATGTGCAAGAAGGCGGCCAAAGCGGGCCTGTCCCAGTCCCTGTTCGAGCGCCTGGTGGTTCTGGGGATCAGACCCATCCGGCTGCAGGTCCAGTACCGCATGCACCCGGCCCTCAGCGCCTTCCCCTCCAACATCTTCTACGAGGGCTCCCTGCAGAACGGCGTGACCGCCGGTACGCACCGCCGCTCACACACCGACTGCTTCTGCTTTCATCAGACGAAGGAAGCAGCTCTAGGCTCTGTGTGGCTCAGTAGGTGGAGCGTGGCGTTAACAACGCTTAGGTTGTGGGTTTTTTTAGGTCAAGTCATGCAAGCAAAGTACAGTGAACTGCAACTGATTGAGCTGCACCTTTTAATAACACAAGTGTTTTATAAAGGGATATATGTGTATGAAAAAGGAGCAAATGCAAGGTACACAAATGGCTGGGCTTAATGACACAACCATGATTAGCAGCTACAGAATAATGACAGAGGAGGTGTAGCACAAGCTCTTTATATTTCAGAAGGTGCCATGGTATCACACCATTTCTTCTGCTCTCTTTGAAAGCAGCAGGTTTAGGGATTTTAACATTCTGCAGGCTCGCTGAGGAGCAAAGAACATTTCAAGTTTAAAACATGTTTTTGGGGTTTCTCCCCTAATTTGCATGATTGATAATTGAATTTACCCCCCCCTTTGTACAGCCGACCGCATCAAGAAAGGCTTTGACTTCCAGTGGCCGCAGTCGGACAAGCCCATGTTCTTCTACGTGACTCAGGGTCAGGAGGAGATCGCCAGCTCTGGAACGTCCTATTTGAACAGGTGTGTGCTCACCTTCTCACTGCAGGCTCAAGGTCTTGCCCCCCTCCTCCCCCCATGCGTCCTTCTCTTCGTAACAGAATTCTATTTTAATTTATTTCTAAATCATCGGCCTCCCGCGTGGTCCAGTTGTTACAACGTCCGACGCTGGCCACGAAGACCGGGGTTCGATTCCCCGTCCCGCCAGAGTCGGCTCTGGCCGGGAGCGCCACCAGGGGGCGGCGATTGGCTGTCCGCCCCAGGGAGGGGGGAGGAGGGAAGATGACATGACGTTTGCTGCGCATGAGAGTGGCCCTGTAGTACCGGGTTACGGTCGACACTTGGTGAGTGCCGTCTCGGAGGAGACGATGCTTCGCCTTCGTCACTACCGGTTGCAGGACTACGGCAGCGAACTCACATTACTAGGGGGGGGATTGACATAAAATAGCGGGTCTAATTGGCTACTAAATTGGGAGAAAATGGGATAAAATCTGAAACAAAATATAATATATTATATAAAATATTATAATATCCTGTCATCCTGGATGAGCTGTTCTCAGAGTTAGTAACGGTGGTGATGGTTGTGTGGTCAGGACTGAGGCGTCGAACGTGGAGAAGATCACCACCAGGCTGCTGAAGGCCGGGGCCAAGCCCGACCAGATCGGCATCATCACGCCGTACGAGGGCCAGCGCTCCTACCTGGTGCAGTACATGCAGTTCAGCGGCTCCCTGCACACCAAGCTTTACCAGGTACGCCCTCACCAAACCAGCCTGGCCACATTGGTACAACTCGCATCATGGCTTTAGACCAGGGGTGTCCAATCTTATCCGAGAAGGGCCGGTGTGGGTGCAGGCTTTTGTTCTAGCCCTGCACTAAAACACCTGATTCAACTAATCCACCAATCGTGGTCTTCAATCGAGACCTTCATTAGTCGAATCAGGTGTGTTAGCGCTGGGCTACAACAAAAGCCTGCACCCACACCGGCCCTTCTTGGATAGGATTGGACATCCCTGCTTTAGACAATGAGACTATTCCATTCTTGACAGTAGAAAATCTACTTCAGAATAGATCGAGTGGTGGATTCCTGTTTTTTACATTTTTATTGTTAGAGCAGAACGGTGCACATGCGTACCCTTGGTAATCTACTTCCTGTTTCCTGCCCCCACCCCCCTTCACAGGAAGTAGAGATCGCCAGCGTGGATGCCTTCCAGGGCAGAGAGAAAGACTTCATCATCCTGTCGTGTGTGAGAGCTAACGAGCACCAGGGCATCGGCTTCCTCAACGACCCGCGCCGCCTGAATGTGGCCCTGACCCGAGCCAGGTAAACCGGGCCTCACCTCACCAGGCCTCACCTCACCGGGCCTCACCCTCACCGGGCCTGTCACCTGGGCCAGAACACGCGTGCTCTTATCCTCTGCTGTAAACCCATACACCGTGTCATTAGCGGACCGTGCGAGTGCCGTGGCCAGTATGGGGTTCGAAGCAAACGAGGGAGTAATTTATAGGTGTGCAGTAAACCTTCTGGGTCGATCAAAGTCAAATGAGAAACTAGGCGATTTGGCGTTAATCCTACACCTCTCTTTTTCAGGTAAGGAATGCAATTAATGCAAAGAATGTCTGTAATATCTCATAGAACACGCTATTTTTTTCCATTTCATTGTTTCACTAATATCTTGGTTTTTGGTGAAAACTGGCCTATCATTGGTCGAAACTGGTCTGCTGACCTCAATCTCCATAAGAATACATGACAAAAAGGAAAACGGAATCACACATTTCTGAAGAGGCTTTGAGCTATATCATTGACCACATCGTGGACATGACTATTGATCTCTCGAAACGCGCAAGAAGGTTGTAATGTCATTTATTTCTCTGGTAAACATCTGAAAAAGTTGTGTTCTTCCCATTGACTGAAAACTGACTTATTTAATGCAACATTGAGGGTGAGTGCTGCTTGATGCCACCTACCGTGCACACTGAACAGAAATGAACACACCTTTAGCGCTTCTCCTGATTAGTGTCTTTACACCACCTAGTGGTGAAGAGAATGTACTGTCATTTAGCAGACGCTTTTGTCCAAAGCGACTTACAGTAGTGAATGCATACATTTTTCAGTATATCAATCAATCAATCAATCTTTATTTTTGTATAGCGCCATTTACAAACAGGTTGTCACACAGCGCTTCACAATTGGCATTTTCCAGAGGGAATCAAAAAAACAGAAAACCATTGGAGCCAATGTAGGAAACTGGAAAATTATTCCCTGACCCCTTAAAAGGCGGTCGAGATGAACTCCTGGAAAATTGTGGGATACAGAGAAAACAACACAAATAGTCCTTGAGGCTCATGTGGCTTAACAGACCACTGGAAGGGCATTCTAAGTGTAGGAGTGGGGTGGACCTCATCCCTCCAGATACCAGGGCAGGGCGGGGGATGGAACCAGCAGCTAGGGTCTGGGCCAGCGGCATCCGGCTATGTGGTCCCAATGGGAATCGAACCCACAACCTAAGTGTTGTCAACGCCGCGCTCTACCAGTTTGAGGCACACAGAACCACTACTGTAGTGGAGTGGCTGCTTCGCCCAGCCCAGCCACAGCAGGGATGTGTGGGAATGTACAGTAACTGCGCTGTGTGTTCAGTAGCTGTGCTGTGTGTTCAGTAGCTGCGCGGTGTGTGTTCAGTAGCTGTGCTGTGTGTTCAGTAGCTGTGCTGTGTGTGTTCAGTAGCTGTGCGGTGTGTGTTCAGTAACTGTGCTGTGTGTGTTCAGTAGCTGTGCTGTGTGTGTACAGTAACTGCGCTGTGTGTGTTCAGTAGCTGTGCTGTGTGTTCAGTAGCTGTGCTGTGTGTGTTCAGTAGCTGTGCTGTGTGTTCAGTAGCTGTGCTGTGTGTGTACAGTAGCTGTGCTGTGTGTTCAGTAGCTGTGCTGTGTGTGTTCAGTAACTGTGCTGTGTGTGTTCAGTAGCTGTGCTGTGTGTTCAGTAACTGCGCGGTGTGTTCAGTAGCTGTGCTGTGTGTGTTCAGTAACTGTGCTGTGTGTGTTCAGTAGCTGCGCGGTGTGTGTTCAGTAGCTGTGCTGTGTGTTCAGTAGCTGCGCTGTGTGTTCAGTAGCTGCGCTGTGTGTGTTCAGTAGCTGAGCTGTGTGTTCAGTAGCTGTGCGGTGTGCTCAGTAACTGCGCTGTGTGTTCAGTAGCTGTGCTGTGTGTTCAGTAACTGCGCTGTGTGTGTTCAGTAGCTGTGCTGTGTGTGTTCAGTAGCTGTGCTGTGTGTTCAGTAGCTGTGCTGTGTGTTCAGTAGCTGTGCTGTGTGTGTACAGTAACTGCGCTGTGTGTGTTCAGTAGCTGCGCTGTGTGTTCAGTAGCTGTGCGGTGTGCTCAGTAACTGCGCTGTGTGTGTTCAGGTATGGGGTGATCATCGTGGGGAACCCGAAGGCCCTGTCCAAGCAGCCGCTGTGGAACCACCTGCTGAACTACTACAAGGAGCAGAAGGTTCTGGTGGAGGGGCCGCTCAACAACCTGCGGGAGAGTCTGATGCAGTTCAGCAAGCCCCGCAAGCTGGTCAACACCATCAACCCTGTGAGTGCACACACACACGCCAACTCACTCACACACGCACACGCGCACACGCACGCACACACGCCAACTCACTCACACACGCGCACACGCACACACACACACACGCACACACGCCAACTCACTCACTCACTCACTCACACACACACACACACACACACACACACACTCACACTCACACTCACACGCCAATTCACTCACTCACTCACACACACACACACACGCCAACTCACTCACACGCATGCACGCACTCTTACGCATACACACACACACACATACACACACACACACACACGCCAACTCACTCACTCACACACACAGCCACGCACGGTCTTATGCATGCACACTCACTGACACTCACTTTGTCTTGTGTGGTTCATGCGGTCTCTTGTGTGGTTCATGCGGTCTCTTGTGTGGTTCATGCGGTCTCTTGTGTGTGGTCTCTGCAGGGCGCCCGCTTCATGAGCACGGCCATGTATGACGCCAGAGAAGCCCTGATCCCGGGGTCAGTGTATGACCGCAGCACCACAGGTGAGTGTGCAGGTGGCCCAGCCAGTGTTGGGGTGATGGGGAGCTTTTGGGACTGGAGTCGTAAGCGAAAGGTTCTGGGGTCGTACCTAAATTGGATAACACGGGTCGCCTGGATAAAGGTGTCTGGAATTCAAATAAGGAGCAAGTTACATTTTTGGGTGTTTACTATCCCTGGTTTGAGTGTGTTGGCTGTCCTTGGTCTGAGTATGTTCACGGGTGATGGGAGAGTGAGGCTCCATGAACCTCAGAATGGGCGGAAATGTTTCAGTGAACAAATCAGTTTTCTGCTGTGGAAAGCAGTCTTTTGATTGGTTAATACACGTCAGTGATTGACAACATATAGTATTCCGACTCAGTATGGGAGTTCTTGAAGCCTCACTGTATCATCACTAGTATTAACTGTCCTTGGCTGGAGTGTGTTAACAGTCCTTTGCTGCAGTGTGTTAACGGTCCTTGGTGTTGATGGTCTTTGCCCGCAGCTCGGCCAGTGAACATGTACTTCCAGACACACGATCAGATAGGCATGATTGGCGCGGGGCCCAATCCCTTGGCAGCCATGAACATCCCCATTCCCTTCAACCTGGTCATGCCCCCCATGCCCCCACCGGGCTACCTGGGCCAAACCAACGGCCCTGTGACAGGTGAGCACTGTGCTTCATCACTACTGCCCCCTCCTTCAGGCTTCTGGGTTACATTCTCTCTCTCTCTCTCTCTCTCTCTCTGCCTTTCTCTGCCTCTCTCTGCCTCTCTCTGCCTCTCTCTCTCTCTCTCTCTCTCTCTGTGTCTCTGTGTCTCTGTGTCTCTGTGTCTCTGTGTCTCTGTCTCTGTCTCTGTCTCTGTCTCTGTCTCTGTCTCTGTCTCTGTCTGTCTCTCTCTCTCTCTCTCTCTGCCTCTCTCTGCCTCTCTCTCTCTCTCTCTCTCTCTGTCTCTGTGTCTGTCTGTGTTGTTCCCTTTCTCCATCTCTCTATCTCTCGATCTCTTGCTGTCAGTCCCATCCCCCTCTGTCTGTCTGTCTGTCTGTCTCGATCTATGCATGTCTGTTTCTCTTTCGGTTTCTCTCTCTTTCTGTGTTTCTGTTTCTCTCTGTTTTCGTGGTTTCTCTCCGTGTGGCGTCGTGTCTTGGCGGGGTCAGTAAGGAGGCGTGTGCTCTTGTCTGCCTGCAGCGCGCGGCGCTATGAAGGGGAAGACGGGCCGCGGCGGGCGCCAGAGGAACCGCGGCGTGGGTAACCACGGCAACGGGCAGGGCAACATGCCCAACAGCCAGGCCAGCCAGGACATGGCCTCCCAATCCGGCCCCCTCACCCAGGGCTTCATCTCCATGAGCCAGCCGTCCCAAATGAGCCAGCCTGGCCTCTCCCAGCCCGAGCTGTCCCAGGTCAGCCCCCCGCAGGCCAGCATGCATCACTGTCACGCACACACTTTCTCACACACTTTCTCACACACACACACACACACACACACACACACACACACACACACACACACACACACACACACACACACACACACACACACACACACACACACACACACACACACACACACACACACACACACACACACACACACACACACACACACTCACACACTGCCCTGGCTGCTTGAGCTCACTGCTCCCATGAGGTCAGAACTGAAGCACCACAGGCCCCCTGCTTCTCCCTGAAGGGTCTGTATCATCTGAACCAGTGACTGCTACCTAGATACAGCTTCCTCTTATTCCTGTGTGTGCACTCGACACAGAGTGAAATGTCATGGTCTCATGTGATTGGACACTTGCTGAAGCAGCCTGTGATTGAAACCTGTTTGATCTGGCTGTGAACACTGCTCTTGAGCAGTGAAGCTGCTCGTGCTCACTTTGCACGTGGCCCGTCTCTGCTGCGTCTATTGTGTGTAAGATATGGGGCTTTAGGTCTTGACAGCCCTTTCCCATCTGTTTGAAACAGGACAGTTATCTGGGCGACGAGTTCAAGTCCCAGATCGACGTGGCTTTGTCCCAGGACTCCACCTACCAGGGCGAGCGCGCGTACCAACATGGCGGGGTGACAGGACTGTCCCAGTACTAGAACGTAAGAGACCCTTTTAATAACACAAAAAATAAAATAAAAACATTTTAATTTTAAAAGCTTTTAAGTTAACTTCAGATTAATTGAACACGCGATGTTTGTTGAGAAGCTTTGTTCTCTTCTTCTTCTTTTTCCCCAGGCTGTGGAACATGGAGCTGGGGCTGAGCTTTAGTTGGTCAGCATTTTAATCTGGGTACTATTAAAGAAAAAAAAGAAAAAACGGATACCTGTTTTCCACTGCTACAACTGAAGCACCACTGTGTGAGAGCAACAGGGAGGAGAGAGGGAGAGAGAGAGGAAAAACCCAACCTGTCACAAAGAGAGAGGGGGAGAGAGAGGAAAAACCCAACCTGTCACAAAGAGAGTGAGAGCGAGAGAGAGAGGACTGATGGACAGGAATAAAGCATAGGAGAGAGAGAGGGAGCACAAGGCGCCACTGCTAGCACACTGAGACGGGCGAACAGGTGTGAGTGTGTGTGTGTGTGTGTGCGGGTGCGCGTGTGTATGGCCACGCCGGCAGGGGAAAGAGACGAGACCTTGTTGGGGTCTCGCGTCGAAGACGAGGAACCTCCAAACAAAATAAAGGCCACTCCCCTCTTCACCGCGTCCTGAAACGATCGGCCCGTCGACCGAGGACCTCGAGGTCCGAGCAGAGGGAGGGAGGGAGGAGAGAGAGAGAGGGAGAGAGAGAGAGAGGGAGGGAGTGGAAGAGAAAGCAAGCCAGGGAGGGAGGGAGGGAGGGAGACTGTTCTCAAAGCGTGCGCGAGCTCGTTCCAATGTCCAGGGATAGAGAGAGAAGGGGGACGGTGGTCGGTAAAGAAACTTTTAACCTCAAAGTTGATCCGTTCCCCAGTCGTACGTTCTGGGGACGCGTGTGACCGAGTTTCACACACAGTGAGCGGAAGGGATTTTTTAGCCAACAGCCGATATCAACATCCAACCACGTCGAGTGGCTGCTACCAATAATGAATCTACATCAACTTTGAGCTGCAAAGTTTTCTGCAAGAGGTCTGCTTTTTTTTTTAATAGATATTGTGAACGGAGACGCCTTTGATTGCATTAGAAACTCACTGGCTTCCGGATTAGGCCGATGTTTTAAGGTGGTTTACAGGAAAATAATGGTCCCAGGGCTGGGATGGTTCTGAGATGTTTAAAGGAGAGAAAAAGAAAAAAAAGTTTTTGTCTCAAGATCTGAAGTGGTGGACCTGGCGGACGTGTAGTTGTGAGACTTTTTTTTTTTTTTTTTTTTTCTGAATGAACTGTCTTCTTGTAGAGCAAAAAAAAAAAAAAAGAGAGAAAAAAAATCTAAAACAGCCAGAACCGGAGAATACTCTGTGTAATCTGAAACTGAAGCTATGACTTATGTCTTCTTTCATGAACCTTTTTTTAATTATTATTATCATTACCATTATTATTATGATATACATTTTTATATAAAACAGGGTGGGGGGAGGCCACTCCTTGACGCAGACAAGGAGGGAATTTGGAATTTCAATATCTGTGTGTGTATATAAACTGCCCATACATGTGCATATTGCTGTCTTGATTTTGAATTCCAGCAATTAAGATGGGTTTATTAATTGGAAAGGGAGGAAGGCAGGACAATTCTGATAAAAGGAAGGTGGCTGTTTGAATTGGTTCCTGGATGAATTAGTGTATTTTTAGTTTTCGTCTTGTTCAGAGATGGACTCTATCTGTGGGTGTCCCTGAACACTCGCGGCCGTTCTGGGCTCTCAGCTGCACTGGCAGCAAACGCCCCCTAGTGGAAGGTCCTGGAATTGGACTTAACATCCGAATGGAACAAGCCTGCTGACTAACCCCTAGCGCGGTTTCACCAATGGCTTTTCCAGTTTACGATCGACTTGGTTTACGGCACCATTAATTTATGTAGGCTGATTTCACTTGGAAATTACAGCAGCAGGTTTTTTGTTAGGCTTTAGATCTTTTTATTTTTCTTCTAAAAATGTCATGCTACTGATTTTTTTTTTTTTTTGTTAGTATCAGATTCTAGGGGAGGGTACTCACAAACAAAAAAAAAGGTGATTAAAATGATGATTATCAATCAGTGCCTATGACCTGTTGAGACTGTTACTAATGATAAATCTGAACCCTCTGCCAATGTCCTTGTTTCTGAATGTAGGGAACACTAACTACACCAGCCAGGTACCACCTGCGGCAGCATGTTATTTCTGTCTTTCATGCTGTTATTTTTTTATTATTATTGTTTAATAATAATGTGAAATAACCGAAGAGCAACAGTAGATTCCCAGGAAAAGAGACGAGGTTCCTGGCTCGCCGGGGTCATTTCCTTCTGGAGAGAGTGTGGGCCACCTTCCTTCTGTCTGGATTTTACCACGAGAAATAGTATGGATGGGCTCAATGGGGACTCTTTTTTTGTTGTTTTTTTTGTTTGGTCACTTCCTGTTGGTTTGTTTTATTGGCTCTTTAAAAAAAAAAAAAAAAAAAAAAAAAAAAAAAAGTGCATCTTCCCTCGGTTGTGGCTTATCTATTGTGTAAATGTCTGGTGTAGATTTCTGTGGCCCACCCTGCTTCCCATCCTGTAGACATGACTGGCCTGTCAGAGATATCCCACCCCCACCTTTCTCCCCTTTTTGCTGTTTGATGAATTGCTCCTTGTTTGTGCCATGTTATTTTTCTTTTACAGTGAGGATTTAAGGTTTGTTCCTCCCATAAACAGATTTAATAAAACATGCCATTTGATGAAAATGACCGCACCGCCCCATTTTTTTCTTTTGTTTGTATACCTGCTTCATTAGTGCAGGCATTATGCAGGGTTGAACGAATCTATTCGTGCACAAGCATTCACGTGTGGTCTTTCTGTGCGCCCGTCAGATGGACCGATTTCATTTTAAAAGCTGTGACTGTGGACATTTCAGTGTGTTGTTAAAATATTTTCCCACAACCCAGGAGCGGCAGTTGTATTCTCAAATGACTGAAAAACACCTGTGTTATTGCTGAACTAACCTGCGTGAATGAGGGGACACATTTCCTGTGCCTCGGCACAACATGCTGTATTTTCTTGGTATAACGTAACATTTCCAGCTCATTAAATACATTAATTATCATGTCGTAAAACACAGATTGATCATTCGGGAAGTTACTTTATTCTCTAAAATGTTACAAGTGCACAAACAGCTTGTTAGAATTGGGTCTTTGTCAGGTTACACCTTCCAGTCCAAGCTTCTTAGGTCTGCCTCTCCACCTTGCCGTTGGTGAATAAGAGGACACTCGTGTTTTGGAAGAGCGCGTGTGCGTGTGGAAGTGCGTGTGCGTGTGCGTGTCTGCTCTCCAGAGTTGACTGTGGAGGTTGCAGCAATACTTAAGAATATGATTGGGCATTCCAAATTTGAATTAAAAAAAAATTTATATGCATGCATCTAGTGGTGAAACATTTCCATCCTGATGGGAGTGGTCTCTTCCAGGATGACACTGCCCCCATCCACAGGGCAGTGAATGGTCACTGAATGGTTTGATGAGCATGAAAATTATGTAAACCATATGCCATGGCCGTCTCAGTCACCAGATTTCAACCCAATTGAACACCTACGGGAGATTCTGGAATGACGCCTGAGAGTGTTTTCCACCACCATCAACAACACACCAAATTATGTCATTTCTTGTAAAAGAATGGTGTTGGATCCCCCCAATAAGAGTTCCAGACACTTGTAGAATCTATGCCAAGGCGCATTGAAGCTGTTCTGGCGGCTTGTGGTGGCCCAACGACCTATAAAGACTCTATGCTGGTTTTTCCTTTTTGGCAGTTTTCTGTATATAATAATAATGTGGCTGGTGGGCAAAAAAGTGAATTTGCATATCCTGATTCTGGTGCGAGTTTGATCCCCCGTGTGGAGCCCTATTGGTCCCGATGGTTGAAGACTGAAGCTCATTATTGGAGGATAGATCATACAGGGCTCCGTCATCTTGACTGATGATAAAGACCCCCCCCCCAAAGAGTGCACGGGTAACGTTTCTTTTCGGAAATGTTTGTTTTTCTTACTATAGGAAATTGATTCCTCTCGATTTTAAATGTTTTTTTAGGTTTTTAATCATATTTCATCCCTGTAAAAGTGAAGCTAGAAAACAAAAGATTGCCTTGAATTTGTCTATTCAAAGTGAGCTTATTAAAATGTTAAATCATGCTTGTGATTCGCATGCAAGTGCAATGTGCGCAGTAGGCCACTGGTGTGGAGTTTTATGCGTTGTTCAAAACCACTTAATTGAAATTGGGCCATCATATAGCGCATTGTTGGAATTGATATGTCAATATGCTGTTAATGTGCTCGAGGGCACTAGCGATCTCATTGTCTGGAGTTGTCAAATTGAACCCTCATTTTGCTTCGGAAACGCTTTCATTTATTAACTGCATTGCCGGTAGATGTGATTGCCAGCAACATTGCGCGGGTGAATGGCCATAACAATATCATCTGACCGTTATATCACCGTTGAGAATTCAGCTGTGTTGTTTTACGTTAAGCAATCGTGTTGTTTATTCCTATACCTGGCCGCAGGTATTTTGTAGCTGTGTGTCATGAGGGGACGGTTGCTCTCTAAAGAAGTGTCCCCGTTAGTGTTCAACTGGGGACATCTCCTTAAAGGGGTATTCCTGCATTTATTTTATTTTTTTCATTATTTTATTAATGCATAATTTATTTTTGACTTACAAATTGTGTTGTTGATCCAGACGGGTTTTTTTTTTTCGTGCGTATTCCCATTATTCCCATTGGAGGGGGGGGGACTATCGAGGTAGCCGCAGTCTACTTTCTAGGCGAATGTATCCGTGAAAAGGCAGTCAGTCCTAGCAGAAATACTTTCCAAACATTCATTACAATGCTTAAAACACTGACAAACGACATTAATTCAAAACGTAAAAGGTATAGGCTACTAACGTTGCTACACCTACTACATTTGTATGCTTTTTGGAGTACACTGAAACGTTACCGATACGTTCTCGTTCATTTTGACTACAGTGGCTAATGCTAAAGGAAAAAGAGCGGGTTCTAGCTTACGAAATAGTGGGAGTATGCACGAAAAACCCGTCTGGTCCATCAAAAACATCGTGGGTAAGTCAAAAAACAATTGTGTCAAAAATAATAATAACAATAATACTGGAGTACTTTTAATATGGGAGCACCTTAACAAGTTACAAGAGCTCCCATTTAGTTCCACTGGGAAGAATCTGGTGATTAATGATGTGAGGGAAATGTTGTGTATGGATTAAAGTGACAAACAAATAGCGAATAAATGGGCTTCTACTGACTACAGCACAGAAGCCCCGATCAAGACTCGATTCAGGAGTGGATGTGTTCACGCGCAGTACGTGCCTCCTTTGTATTATTCAATCACTTGCACGTCTTAATTTCAATAATTCCTGGTGCTAATGTTATTTCTTAACTGTATTTTTATATCAGGGGTTCTCAATCTCGGTCCTGTGGATTTGTTGTGGGTTTGTTATAGGCAATCTGTTGATGAATTAAGGCTGTTGAAAATGTGTTTACATTCTACCATAATGTTATCCTTAAACGTACTTTACGGTAATACAGGTTAGGCTCATTGCCATTATCTCTGTCATTGAACTCGTTTCATTCTCCACAAATGGTTTAGTTTCAGTTGAATTGAATTGAACAGTGTGTTTATATACCGCTTTTCAAAGAACACAAAGCGCTTAAAGTTTAATGTCAGCTTAGTTTCAGTGACCAGGTGTCCACACTTTCAGCAATTAGGACTGCGTTGATTTCACCTGCCAGTCTATAATTTAATCAATTTGAAAAAATGTTACGTCTAAACAAATGTAACCTAAAAAGTAGCGCCTTGCATTTCTGACATAAGGCAGCCACAAAACGGTAAATAATCCCTCCATAGATATTTGAAGCGTCCAAGAACAACGAACAGCTCGTTACAATTTAGGGGTTACAATTCTGGTTGGAACGAATAGTGCTTAGGGGCAGTTTCTCCCTTGAGCATATTTATACACGCTGGTGTTTTTATGAATGTGTCAAAATAATTAAAAAAAGTCTACAATAGGTCATATTGGTACACTGTGATTGATCAAGTTTCTGTGTATGCAAACACAAAATTGGTCCAGGCGCTTTAAGTAATTCGATACATAGACATTTAACCAGCAGGTGGTGTGAAAGAGAGACTTAAAATCCAAATAGAGCAGAGAATTACTGTACAGAATGCTACCGAGTCCAGTTTTGCCAGGGCATGGAAAAACATGTAGCTAGCAAGCAATCGCCGAGAGGTGCACTCTGCTGAGGGGTATTGCAGTAGTAGAACAAAGATCGCGAAATACACCAGCGCACACGTCTAGTCCGGCTCCGTTTTTCAAAGAATCTTATGCGCTGTGGAGTGCTAACGCTGCAAGGTTACTGAAGTGCAATCAAAGAAAAAATAAAATAAAAGCTGGAGCGGTTGCAATCTACGGACAAAGAACTGCATTAGCCACTGCTTCAGTTCACAGTAGGACAAAGCACGCTAGGCGAACTTAAATAGGCTACATCACACACGGTGTATTAGAGAACGGGAGGAAAAAAATCTTCAAGGAACCCGAACACTTAAGGACACCATGTCTGTGGTCTCCGAGACAGCAAGCGAAAATCTCGCTAGCCGTTATTAGCAAGCTAGCGGCTGCAATTTTAGAAAGCATCCGGATTCGGACACAAAAGAAAAGGGGAAGAAAAGAGAAAATACACGTATCGCCGCACGGGAAGAGACTGGGACTGTGCAAGGACACTTTAAATATTTTCGAACGAAATGGGGTGAGTTTGTTGCGCGCTGTTCTAACATTAATCAACGCTGGTTCTCTAATCAATTGTGATTGCTAAGATTGTAACTTACGCCCCACGGACGTCTAACTAAGGAATTTATTTCACTACCTACCTTTCGCTAAAGAAAACTAAAGTTTATTCTGATGGAATATATAGCTGGCTAGCTAACTAACGGTAGCTACGATAAGACTTATTTTTAAGTAACGGTACAGGATTGTGTTCACTGTCCGAATGAAACTAATATGAACTAGCTGCTATCAAAAATAATGTCATTTTAATTTGTTCATTCAGTCCAATATTTTGTCAAGTAGCCCTATTGTATTTTTTCTCATTTGCAGCTGGTTGCTGCCTGCGGTAACTAGAACATTTGGGCTATTGCTGCTTTATAACGCTTAGCAGAGTGAACGAGCAAGTGTTTGCATCATCGCCGCTCGAGACTTCGAGTGACCTCTTTTTAACTTAACGTTAACAACATGTCGCCTATTGGTGGAAGAATAATTGTCTGCAATTAATACCTAATTGAGTTATTAAAGTTATTTGACCAGTTGATAGTAGCGTATTCATCAAAATCCACTATATTCTTTTCTAAGTTGTAGCTATTCGTTCGGTAACGTACGCTAACGTTAAAGTTGATGAAAAACAAATAGGCATTTTTTTGATTATGGTTATTTTAGTCGCCCTAAAATGCACATAGCAAGCTGTTAGTTACAACGGATCACTTCTACAATTCGTTGGGCGCACTAAATAAAGCCGAGTGCCCCCTTACAATATTGTGATTATTATAAGGTTACGGGGACGTTGAATTTAACATGACTGTAGTTGGTTAAATGGGTAACATGACAAACAAAATTGTATGTATGTTGGCTTACTAACTAGCTAGCTTTAACATGTCAAGTTGCTAAACTGCATGTCAGCAGTTTAGCCAACATTACTGGCGGTTATTTTTTGGTTTGCGTTTCTGTTTCTGACGTGTTGGCATGGAAACAAAAAGAATTCCAGTGTCTTGTGACTTTTGCGCTGACTGTAGCGCGCTGATCAATGGCTATCTGACTTGCAACGATATAAACCTAGGTCACATTCTTCTCCGGGTCTTCAACTTGAAGCAAAGGAAAGAAAGCTTCCTGTCCGTGGGATACACGTTGCATTATTTGCTCATTTTCTTCTTGTACATTCACACTTTTCCCCTCGTCTACCGCAGAAAACCAGCTACTCCTGACCTGTAAGAATGTATCCGCTACACAGAGAAAGGTACTGCATATTTCCTATTTTATTGTGTTTGTTCCTTAACGATCAATTTCCCTCCTCCTATCCAGGGTCTCTAGAATTCGGTCCTGGGGCTCTGCTGTCTATGCAATACAGCCAATCTCTTCATCATTTAAGGCCGTTGAAAGCATGTTCTATCGCACTGTATATATTTTTAAAACTTATTTTAACGCAATGCATGGTTGACTCATAGCCATTTATACTCTGTTATTGAATTAAGTTTCTGCAAATTGTTTAGCTGTCCACGCACAGCATTTGGGACCACATTGGTGTTCACCAGTCAGTCTGTAATTGAATGAATAAAAAAATTTAACCTATTTCTGAAGGAAACATTTTCCATATAGCACATTACAGAAAATCAAGAGTGTTAGTTGTCTGAGAACTGATCTGCCTGATTGAAAGTCCTGGGATGTAAATATGGCACATTGGATTTATTATTTGTTGCGTTCATAGTTATTTCTGACATTGTGTCGCCATAAGTGTCATTTCTCCCTGAATAGGGACAAACGTGAAGGACAAACGGCTTGTTACAATTTAGCAGTTGCAATTATGCACGGGATGAAAACCAGCATACAAATTGGGTCACCAGGTCCGAGTTTGAACCCCCTGCTGCGCTCGCTTAATCAGTCAGCTGAAATAGTAGTACTTGCTTGACTTGGGTAAGTACGAACACTTGACTCCACTGATGAGAAACTTGTAATCAAACTTAAGAAAGGATGGGTGCCTGAATGATACTTAATTTCCCATTTTTGGACAAATTGCAAAATGAACATTCTGACGCAAGTAGTTGTTTAGTGAAGTGAGCTACTTGAACTTCAACACAGGCTGACCTGGGAACCCCTCCCCCCCTTGGTTGGGTGGTGTAAACGGACCATGCAGATGCAAAACAAAACTACAATATGTTCTTTGTTTCCCAGAGCTGGTAAATAGCGATTGCGGACAGTCCATTGTGAGCAGTGACTCCCTGTTTTGAACCAATCATAGTATTCTGCCGTGGAGAGCAAAGTCATTTCATTGGTTCAAGCAAGTTGGGCATTAGAAACCACATGGTAACTCCGCCCACTGCTCTGCCGTCACCGCCGGTACATTTCCCTGACGATTTGTCTCTGGGGTCTCATTGCATCATGCCATTATAGTCCTTTCATATTCTCCTCAGATGAAACCATGGCCACAGTATACTGAGGGAATGGAAATGGGCAGCCAGTGTCTGCGGAGTTCGGTGTAGTTTATCTGCGCTTTATCACTCTACTATTGACCTGGGTTGGTGCATGAGCGCTTAGCTACAGTTTTACATTACATAGGTAACTGCCAAAATAAAGAAACGCTAACATAAAGTGTCTTAATAGGGCGTTGGGCCACCACGGGCCGCCAGAACAGCTTCATTGCACCTTGGCATGGATTCTACGAGTGTCTGGAACTCTATTGGAAGGATGCCACACCATTCTTACACAAGAAATCGCATCATTTTGTGTTTTATTGATGGTGGTGGAAAACGCTGTCAGGCACTGCTCCAGAATCTCCCTTAAGTGTTCAATTGGATTGATATCTGGTGACTGAGACGGCCTTAGCATATGGTTTACATCGTTTTCATCCCCATCAAACCATTCAGTGACCACTCATGTCCTGTGGGTGGGGGCATTGTCATCCAGGAAGAGACCACTCCCATCAGGATAGAAATGCTTCACCATCGGATGAAGGTGATCACTCAGATTGGCTTTGCATTTATTGGTGTTTACCTTTCCCCCTAAGGGGTTGAGTGGACCTAAACCCACACCAGAAAAATGCACCCCACACCGTTACAGAGCCACCAGAACACTTAATTTACAAAAATGTTTCCTTTATTTTGGCAGTTACCTGTATATTTGTTTAGCATTTGAAGCAATACTGGTTGGGTATTTTGCCAGGGGTACAATTGCCTCATCAGACCTGGGGCAAATGCGTATTTCAAATGCTTTAACTCTGGAGACCCCAATAAGTCTCCACCAGTAGCCTGTTCCTTTGAATATTCTCAGAGACATTGCAGTATTTCAGATACCCCAGGGGTCCGCTTGGGATTCAAGCTGGCAACCTTCCTGTTACGCCTCTTAAAGTTGTTCCGGCTTCTAATCTAATCTCCTTTCAGGTGACTTTGACCACGCTGTACCCCCTTACAGTGACGGAAGCCCTGTCCTGTCTCGTTGGTCAGAAATCCCAGGCGCCGTACTGCAGAGCTGTGCTGTAGGGACGCTGCTGTTCGAAAGCCGTGGCTTTGCGGCGCAGTATTGCACAGGGTTGCAAGACTCCTGCCAGCGAGATTCTCAGACTCCCGATGGACACGATCAGCCATCGCCCCATTTAAACGGACTTGGCTTTTGTGCCGCATGCTATGCAATTAGATTTTTTTTGATATACGTCACTTTTATTCCGTTTTTTTCAATTTTGGTTTTACCAAGAAATTCCTGTTGCAGTGTTGTTGTTGGTTTTTAACCTGTGTACCACACAAGCGGTTGTTTTTGTTTTTTTGGTGGGAGCTCTCCGGGCGTTTTTCTCATCACAGAAGCCCCGCATTCTGTCGAGCGCCCCGGCCAGCCCCAGGGGCTCTTGTGGGTGACAGTTGGCGGTAATGGCCTTATTAATGCGGCCCTCTGGCAGCGGCGCTGCGGGAGCGCGAGACGAGCCGTTACAGTAATGCAGAGAGAGGGAGCAGAGTGGACCGCTCTCAAAGTGACATTTAGGAAAAGTCCACATGACATCGAGTCGATGGAAGATCTGCCACGTCTGTGTCTCTGTACTTGCGTAGGCCTAGCTGGTCGTTATTCAAACTTGAGCTCTAAATGAACGCCGCGACGAACACGTCGTTTTTATTTGATCATCGGGCACTACCTCTCTCCTCTCTCCGCACGTAGTGAGCCACGCTTCTGTTGTTGTGTGGAGTGTCATTGTCGTCGTCGTCGTCGTCCCCCCCGGGCTGTAGAGCTAGGGGTTTACCCCCCCCGATCGCCACACTCGATCACAGCCTTCCCTGAGGCCTCCTGTCTCGTGCTGCATCACAGGAAGACTAAAATGGCAGCGGCATCCGCTTATTGGACCCGTCTCTGTGCTGTAATTGAAGTGCGATCAGTGTCATTAATCACATCTCCGGGTCATTACGTGTTCAATCACCACGTCACCTGACATTGCCCACTCAGGTTTGTCCAAAGTTGGCACATCTGGTCAAAGGTGCCGTCTGTTCCAAATTTGACGTGCTAATCATTTCACTTTTTAGATGCGGCCCTGTGAAATTGTCAAATCTCGAACTAAATGACACCTGCGCAGCACCTTTGGGGAGAACCTGAGGGAGCCCTGTCAGAGGTCCCGTTGATTCGGTGTGGGCTGACCGTCGTGGTGGACTGACCGTCGCGGTGCGCAAACAGCTGACTGTGTCTCGGTGTTGCCACGCCGACCAGCGGTCGCCGCAGAAACATGTTGCAAATCCGAAGCTGGCGAGCTGTGTGGGTCATCCTGGTTTTGCGCAGATGTGATCGCTTGCAAAAAGAATAGGCTGATCCAGGTGTGGAGGAGGAGATCATGGCCCGGGGGTGGGGGGGAGGCGTGCAGTTAGCCCCTCCTCCGCCGCAGGTCCAGCCCGCCTGAGTAACACACACCGCTGGCACTCGAGGAATGCGGTGGCGCTATAACGGGACGGCGACTCGCCGTGAGGAGTCCTCTGGGCGGTCAGTCCGCAAGGCGATCTCCCTGGGACCTCCCGATCACCCAGCCCCCTCCCCAGTGCCACCACAGCCCAGTTACTGGGGGCGGTTAGGCGTGAGGTCAGGAGACGAGAGGGAGAGGACCTACTCCTGGGGCTCACAGCGATCTGACACCTTTTCTATCAAAGATGGGAATGGACCAGTGTAACTCGATGGGAGTGCCTGTGTGTCATTCTGTGAACACAACATTACATTACATTACATTACATTACAGGCATTTAGCAGACGCTCTTATCCAGAGCGACTTGCACAGTTTCACATTTCTTTACAATCCATTTATTCAGCTGGATATTTTACTGAAGCAATTCAGGCTAAGTACCTTGCTCAAGGGTACAATGTCAGTGTCCCATCTGGAGATTGAACCTGCAACCTTAACGTTACAATCCCAGTTCCCTAACCATTATACCACACTGCCTGCCTTATATTCCACGAAGGTGGAAATGGTATGATTTAACTGATGTTTAAGTGTGTGTGAGAGAATGTGTTTGTGTGTAAATTGAGTATTGTGTAAATGTGCATGTGCATGTATGCGTGTTGGGGCATCATGGCTGTTATGGAGAGCAGTTTAGTTGTAAAAATTGATTTATTTTATTTTATTTTTTCTTCTCCCAAATGCTCAGATTGGTGCCATGGTTTTTACTGTTAGTTATTTTTGTGACATTCAACTCGCAACACACCCACCCCATCACACACTCCACCCCTGTTTCCCACCTTCAAAGAAAAACGGTTAAATATTCATCACGCCAATCTGCGCCTTCAACAAGAAGTACCTTGTACTTTATTTTCTCATCCTTTGAAGAACAGCGGTTGTGAACACAGACCCTGCGAATCAGAGGCATTGTGTACGTGTAATGCAGACGCCTCCTGATTGCCGTGTTGGTACACAGTCTGGTGTCTTGGTGCACAAAACAGTGTTGGCTTTCACTGTAGCAGGACCTTCCATTGCGTGGAGAGGGCACGAGAGAGGGGGCGATCGGGTGACATCGCTGCATGCTGATTGGCTGACGGGGTCTTGTGCTGCAGTGGAGCACGTTTTTCGGTGGGTTTAACCCCATGTCCGTCACCCATCTGCGCTGTGATGAGCAGCAGGACAACGCCCAGCAGGTAATCCCTCTGGATTTACGCTGTCGTGGAAGGCTGTTCATAGCCTGGTGAGGAGGGGACAGCACAGAATCACTAAACGGAGCAACTGAAAATGACAACAAAAATGGTTGTTGTTCCCATGGATGTAAATCAATGGGGACATAGTGGCGAATAAAGTGGACCCTCATCTAGGAGTTTGCGGGTTCAAATCTCAGGCAGGGCACTGGCGTCGAACCCTTGAGCAAAGTGCCTGACCTGAATTGCTTCGGTCACCATCCAGCTGTGCTCAGGGGATGATTCCGTGAATAAGAGAATCCTCTAAGCTCGTAATAATCGAAATAAAACGGTCAAATCTGTAATCAAGATAAGAGTGTAGAGGGGACCGACAACTGCTGGGTTATAATGGGTGCTTTGTCTGTCAGGTCTTGGTGCTGGTTGACTTTACTTTGACCTAAGCTTCACCCAAGCTTTTAAATTCTGTTCTCAGTTTCATGGTATTGATTTCCACTGGGCAATCACTTAGCAGTCTTCTAGTGTCATGCATACCAGTAGTTGCATTAAGACGTAATGGTGACTGGAATGTGTGTGCGTTGGCTGCTCGTGTGTGTGCACCACACTGACATAGCCTTAGGTTGCTGTGGGAAACCTACGAACCTTTATTTTTCCTTCTCGTTTTTTATTTTATTTTATTCTGTGAGCTTGTCACCCATTCCAGTTCTTCGTGGCTGAATTGCGACTGCCTGGTGCAGTGACCTGCCATTTTGGCTCTTGGCTTGGACAGTGAAATCCCATCTCTCCTTCCTGCAGCTCTGCTGGTTTAGCTCTGCTCACTGAGGTGTGAATTTTCCGGGCAGCGGCGATGTTGTGCTTCTGAAACATCCTGAAAAATATTTACCTCGTCTCCAGGATACCTACATGCTGTGACATGGGGCCGTTGGCGAAAGAGGCTGGTGGTCTGTGTCTGTGTCTGTGTCTGTGTGTGTGTGTGTGTGTGTGTGTCTGTTGGCTGTGAGTTGGGGTCTGACTGTGTTGCCGCAGGGTTTCCCACCATGTGGCCAGCCTCCAGGGGCCAGTTCTGGTGCTGCCTGGCCTGACTGGAGAGGTCAGGTGCGAGTCTAAAACTCTCTTATTCTCTATTGGTGCTTTAACTGTGCTGCACCCAGTGGTTACAACGTCTGACGCTGGCCACGGAGTTCAATTCCCCGTCTCGCCAGAGTCGGCTCTGGCAGGGAGCGCCACCAGGGGGCGGCGATTGGCTGTCCGCCCCAGGGTGGGGGGAGGGAAGCTGACAGGACGTTCGCTGCACATAAGAGTGGCCCTGTAGTACTGGGTTACGGTCGACGGCCTGGCGAGTGCCGTCTCGGAGGAGGCGTTACTTCGCCTTCGTCACTACCGGTCGCAGGATTACGGCAGTGAACTCACATTACTAGGGTGGGGATTGACATAAAATAGCTGGTCTAATTGGCTACCAAAATGGGATAAAATCAGAAAAATGATTTTTTTTATTAACTGTGCTGCAAAGGAATGCCTTTCTGTGTGCTGTAATGCACAAAGCACCCAAACATTTTGAAACAACAGGCACGCACACTGTAGGACCAAATAATCAATTCCAGTTTTTTAGCACATGAATCAATAACATTTTGGGTAAACATTGCTAATGAATATTTTATTCTTTTTGTTGGACTATTAAAGTTGGCCAAATAAGTCCCTTTTCTGAAAGCGTTCACATTTAAAGCATTTTACAGAAGAAAAAAAACGAACTGCAGTGTTCATACATTTAAATGGTGCATTTATACCGTACGTACAAGTTCCAGGATGTCTTGCTAATCTGCACACGGAACACTGGTGTGAGGGGCTCAGGACATTATACCACACTGGCAGGCAGTGTGGTATAATGGTTAGGGAGCTGGGCTTGTAACGTTAAGGTTGCAGGTTCAATCCCCAGGTGGGACACTGCCGTTGTACCCTTGAGCAAGGTTTAACCTGAATTGCTTCAGTAAAATATCCAGCTGTATAAATGGATTGTAAAGAAATGTAAACTGTAAGTCGCTCTGGATAAGAGCGTCTGCTAAATTCCAGTAATGTAATGAATCCATTTTCTGTGTGTATGAGCACTGTTTCCTCTTTCCATAGAGATGATGTGCTTTGTTATTGTGGTTTCTATCCAGGACCAGATATTACAAGAGTACTGTGACCCGTGATTTATAGAATGCATCATTTCATCGAGCATTGTTAGGCATTTTGTGTATGCAGAAACTATTATTATTGGCCTGTGTCATAATTAACACAGTTTGTTTTAGCTTGCTACTCAATCACTGCATGGCTGGCTGTTTTATACCTTGGCTCTAGTTGTACCTGCTGTTCCATTGATGGGCATTAAATATGTCTTACTATGATGGGCTCGTACGGTGTCTCGCACTGGACAAGTGTCTGCTAAACGAGTCAATAATGAATAATACAACTATGGATTCTTATCTAGGCATTTTGGAAGGACTCCCTTTGTGCTGTTGTAGACGGCTGTTAGTATAGGACACGTGTTGCACAAGCCTGGCGTCAGGCATTGTGTCAGTAATCAGATGAGTAGGCAATACCATGTCACACTGCTTCGTCTCGGGTCAGCAGCAGACAGCTGGTAGGTCACCGCATTGATTTGTCTGGTTTTTTTCTTCTCCTTGTTTTGTCTCCCCCCCGAGTTAAGTCTATTGGAGATAACCTTTAAAATGGGGACAAGCACAATCCAACCCCAAACGTGCGTTTTCATCAGAGCTGCTCAGAGTCGACGCCACAGTCATTGTGTTTTGAAAAGGCAATTTTACAGAAATGTGCCCTGCTTTTTATTTTTGGATTTTCTTTCTTTTCTTTTTTTTTTTTCCTCTTGTGCTTTGGTGAGGTTGGGGAATTTTCTAAAGCTGAGAAACACTGATTGATTCAGAGGGATTTCAGTCCATTTAGAGCACCTGAAATGGTTACAAATGAGTCTTTCAAATGATTTTATTCTTTTTTTTCTTTTTTTTTTTTTTCTTTTTTTTTTTTTGCATGACACAGCAAGCAGTCATGTGCCAGTTATTATTAGAATTATTCATATTTTTAATATTAAGTGTTATAAAAAAACCATTATGAATATTTTTATTATATTTTTTATTCTAAGCCCCATACACAAAATGGTAAAAGCTGAAATGGCAGTTAAAATTCCACCCATGGACCACTGGGCAAGCTTTATTTGGCCGTGACACCAGGCTGCTAGCTAGCAAGCTAGATATCGATAGTTTTGCTTAGCTAACGTTAACATAGATATTTTACCTGTCTCGCAACTGTTTACACTTATATCTGCATTCAAGCTAGTCTCTGTTGAGATTCCTTGAAATGTCTCGCCATGAATTGGCTGCTTTTATGGCGTCTTTATAATAATTTCTTGAGGAGTTATACATTTGAGGATACCTCCTCACCTGCTCCGCAAACAATTATTCAAAACCGTCCGTTGCAATAACATGAAAACAACAAAACAAAGTCAGATGGAAGTAGTGTTCTGTATCTCCTCGGCACGCCATGGAGTTTACCTCGTCATAACAACCAATCAGATTACGTGACATTTTATGACTGCGTCTGCAACCTTTCATTTTTCTGGAGGTACGGGACACCCTCCTCTGCGACACATTTCTGTCACACATCACTTTTGTCCTGCGACGTGTCGTGCAACACTTGTTGAAAGTGGATAAAGTGGTAAATGTTTGCTGTGATAGTGGATAAAGTGGTAAATGTTAGCTGTGATAGTGGATAAAGTGGTAAATGTTAGCTGTGGAAGTGGATAAAGTGGTAAATGTTAGCTGTGGAAGTGGATAAAGTGGTAAATGTGAGCTGTGATAGTGGATAAAGTGGTAAATGTTAGCTGTGGAAGTGGATAAAGTGGTAAATGTTTGCTGTGGAAGTGGATAAAGTGGTAAATGTTTGCTGTGGAAGTGGATAAAGTGGTAAATGTTAGCTGTGGAAGTGGATAAAGTGGTAAATGTTTGCTGTGGAAGTGGATAAAGTGCTAAATGTTAGCTGTGGAAGTGGATAAAGTGGTAAATGTTAGCTGTGGTAGTGGATAAAGTGGTAAATGTTAGCTGTGATAGTGGATAAAGTGGTAAATGTTAGCTGTGGAAGTGGATAAAGTGGTAAATGTTAGCTGTGATAGTGGATAAAGTGGTAAATGTTAGCTGTGGAAGTGGATAAAGTGGTAAATGTTAGCTGTGGTGGATAAAGTGGTAAATGTTAGTGGATGTGGAAGTGGAAAATGTTAGCTGTGATAGTGGATAAAGTGGTAAATGTTAGCTGTGGAAGTGGATAAAGTGGTAAATGTTAGCTGTGGAAGTGGATAAAGTGGTAAATGTTAGCTGTGGAAGTGGATAAAGTGGTAAATGTTAGCTGTGATAGTGGATAAAGTGGTAAATGTTAGCTGTGGTAGTGGATAAAGCTGTGGAAGTGGATAAAAAGTGGTGGTAAATGTTAAATGTTTGCTGTGGAAGTGGATAAAGTGGTAAATGTTAGCTGTGATAGTGGATAAAGTGGTAAATGTTAGCTGTGATAGTGGTGGTAAATGTTAGCTGTGGAAATAAAGTGGTAAAAAAGTGGATAAATGGTAAATGTGAGCTGTGGAGTGGTAAATAAAGTGGTAAATGTTAGCTGTGGAAGTGGATAAAGTGGTAAATGTTGTGGAGTGGATAAAGTGGTAAATGTTAGCTGTGGAAGTGGATAAAGTGGTTAATGTTAGCTGTGATAGTGGATAAAGTGCTAAATGTTAGCTGTGAAAGTGGATAAAGTGGTAAATGTTAGCTGTGGTAGTGGATAAAGTGGTAAATGTTTGCTGTGATAGTGTGGGGAAATGGGGAGTTTGTGCAGCACCCTGGTATTTGTGTGAGAATGTTGGCTGATTGAGGTGTGGTCTGCTGGTCCACTAGGTTCAGGAGGCAAGTGAGAAGCCTTCCCCGGAAAAACAAAAATGGCAGTTACAGTTACCCGCTGTGGAAGTTTAAAGTGCTAAATGCTGTGGAAGTGGATAAAGTGCAGCGATGATAAAGATCTTTGTGTTGATGCGGTTGAATTGGGAGAAAGGGGGGAGAACATTGAGGTGTGGTCTGGGTCCACTAGGTTCGACATCTGCAAAAATGGCCGTGAATGCTTTGTGTTGAATCGCGCCTCTCGGGCTGCTGCGCTCCCCCTGGAGTTTGATATGTAGATATCGGAGTTACCTTTTAACAGCAGCATCTGCTCACTGCAGCCATGCAGCCACTGTGTGTGTGCCTGTAAATACGGTGCTGTGCTTCACTCGCACTTCAATGGAAAAAGAGCTGAAACAGCTGAATCTTTTTTAAATGTCACTACAAATGTTACATATACCATGCAAATAATCATTAATTATTTTAAATGGCGGAGGAGGGGGTTGTTCAATTTAAGTGATGTGGTGGATTGTCTTTCATTTTGAGTAATTAATTTATGCAAGGGTTAGATTTATTGATATAGGCTTATACACACACACTTGCACTTTTCATTGACCAGAAATATGTGACTGTAGAATGCAATGCAGTTGTAGTTCTTAACTTTGAGTTAACTTAACTTTGTTACTCAAAGTTAAGGACAAAGCGCTGTGAAGCATAGATTGAATTACCCCTTCTGCCTACCCCAGGGGGTTTTGTGTAAAATCACTTCTTGCATTTTGGGGGATGTTGTGGTGACATAGTGCTGGACCAGTGTTGTGTTGTGTTGTGTTGTGTTGTGTTGTGTTGGTGTTGGGATTATGTTGGTGTTGTGTTGGTGTTCCATTGGTGTTGTGTTGGGGTTGTGTTGGTGTTGTGTTGGTGTTGTGTTGGTGTTCCATTGGGATTATGTTGGTGTTGTGTTGGGGTTGTGTTGGTGTTGTGTTGTGTTGTGTTGTGTTGTGTTGGTGTTGGGGTTGTGTTGGTGTTCCATTGGTGTTGTGTTGGGGTTGTGTTGGTGTTGTGTTGTGTTGTGTTGTGTTGTGTTGTGTTGTGTTGGGGTTGTGTTGGTGTTGTGTTGTGTTGGTGTGCTCTAGTCTGTGCTGAACGCTGCATTGTGCTCACGCTTGCAGGGAGCAGCCGATCTTCAGCGCCAGGGCGCACGTTTTCCAGATCGACCCGACAACCAAGAGGAACTGGATCCCTGCCAGCAAGCATGCCGTCACCGTGTCCTTCTTCTACGACGCCAACCGCAACGTGTACCGCATCATCAGCGTGGGGGCACCAAGGTGAGCGCGCTCGACCGAGAAGCGCAACCGCAACCGCTCACAGGAGCTTCCTGATCTTGACCTGGTCTGCAGGAGGGCAGCGAAGCCCTGTTCACTCAGGAATGCTTTTTCCTTTCTTTTTTTAAATTATTGTTATTTTTTAATCATTTTTGTTCCCATTTTCTCCCAATTAGACCCGCTATTTAAGTCAACCCCCCCCCCTAGTAATGTGAGTTCGCTGCCGTAGTCCTGCAATCGGTAGCAACACGTGACCTGACACCTCTTCCGAGACGGCACTCGCCCAAGTATCAACCGTAACCCGGTATACTACAGGGCCACTCTTATGTGCAGCGAACGTCGTGTCGGCTTCCCTCCTCCCCCTCCCTGGGGCGGACAGCCAATCGCCGCCCCCGATGGCGCTCCTGGCCAGAGCCGACTCTGGCGAGACGGGGAATAGAACCCCGGTCTCCGTGGCCAGCGTCGGACGTTGTGTTAATGGTGTGCTGGTGTAACCGTGTTAATGAGTCACCTTTACTGACTGATCCAAATGGAAGCCCCATTTTTGTGAGAAGATTTTTTTGTGAGTAACAAGTCTGTCAGCGGAACAGCATCTCTTCATTGTGTTTAATGTGATCACATTACGAGGTACTTCACATTCAATTACTTTCATTGTAACCAAGAGATCAGAGATTGGTTGTAACTTAATTGCATGGAAACCAATTTTTTTCCATTAGGACTAAGATGATTTCCTGTGATGTGCATGGTGGTAATACCACCGCATTGTAACGGAATCATCAGCTAATGGATGAGCAGCCTTTTTAATCATATTAAAGAAAAATCTGAAATAGTTTCAGGATTACTTATCAAATAAATGTGAGCTCTGTCTCCCCTGTTTGTAGCTCACCAGCTTCCACAGTGTGTGTGCGTGCGTGTGCGTGCGTGTGCGTGCGTGTATGCGTGCGTGCGTGCGTGCGTGCGTGTGTGTGTGCGTGTGTGTTTGTGTGTGCGTGTGTGTGTGCACGGGCTTGCACGTTTGTATGTATATATGTCTGTGTTGGTGCCAGTCAGGGTTTCGGTTAGAAAGAATTGGTGCCGGTCCACGTGTCCTGGAAGATTTCAATGTCCCGGACAAATGGGCAATGGGACAAATTCCAGTCAAATATTATCTGTGTTTATTGAGCTTAAAAACAATTGATAGGCAGGCTATATAAAGAATGACATCATCAAGGCATGTAGATTTATCATATTTTTTATTGAAAAGTAGGCTACTTTTGCTTATACATTATATTCCAAATAAAATAAGTCCCGTCAATAGACTCACGTGCATAACGCTATTTTAAAAATAACTAAATAAATATTACGCTAGCCTACGTTCGTTGGGGCAACACGTAAACACAAAGAATTTCCTTCAGCTTTAGGCCTACATATTCTCAGATAAAATAAAACAGAATAAAAACGATTTGCAAACAAACAAAAAGTTACATGTAGGCCTATCTGGCTCATAACATTTTAATTGCGGCGTGCTGCTGCCGACTTGAAATCAAATAATTTCCGTTCGCTACAGACCTCTCAACTCTTCCTTTTATTTCCAACTTGACGTATATAATCAGCTTCTTGTCCACAGTGATATTTACCGTCTCATCAGTGATAATTCCAATGAAGTCACTCCCCTTTAGCTTTTCATCCAGCTGCTTCACCACAACGTCTTCCAGTGCCTTTTCCATGTCATCAACGGAGTCGCTGTGCCGGTAAATGCCCTCACTCAAGACAAAATCCGGAGCCTTAACTGCTCTCGGTAGGTCAGTCAACCCCACATACTGATGACATGCGATGTCATTTTCGGCCATGTGAAATACAACTTGTAGCTGAGAGCACAGCTTCTTGTTGGACGTTTCGTTAGCCTTCTCACAGTGGCCTTTCATTGCGGTTTGCTGTTGCGTTAAATTGACCGCCGATACGCAGTCACTGCACTGACTGTGCTCAGTGAGAGCCGAGATTCTCATGTTCGTTGCTCCTCTGGCGAATCCATTCTTCCTCCCTGATTTGTCGCAGTGTGAGCAAAACATTTTTTTCTTCCCCATCTATAATGTCGCACCTCAGCCAGGAAATTTGCTTTTCTTCCATTCGGGCCTGTGGCGCCCCACGCTCAACATTTTGTTTCTTTTCGGCTGGAGCCACGACATCGGCGGTCTCCGTGACTTCAGACTGCATCTCAGACTCATCGTCATCATTGTCATTAGACCTGCTTGGTTTCAGAAAATACTTGTCATGGGTTGCTTGTTTGGCCATGTCTGATCTCTCTCGCTCGTCGCTGTTTGCCGTTATGGTGGTTAGGCAGGCTACGGCATTCAATCCGAGCGCGCGCTTTATCAGAGTGAAGCAACAATGAAACAAACGTAACGATTATTTTGTTCATCGCATAGGCTAGCCTATATCCTACACATTCATTTAAAAAAATGAAGATTCATTTTTTAACAGAAGGATATGTGGAAATTAAATTTAATACAATTCAAATTGTGCTTAGAGGGAATTATTTTCACCGGACATTATGACGGGAGAGATTTAAATATGTCGGACTTCAACAGATTTTCCCGGTAAAAAAGCGGTAATTACCGGATAACGGAAACCCTGGTGCCAGTGCTGTACATTTACATTTGAGCCATTTAGCAGACGCACACAGTTTACATTCCTTTACATACAATCCATTTATACAGCTGGATATTTTACTGAAGCAATTCAGGTTAAGTACCTTGCTCAAGGGTACAACGGCAGATGTGTCCCACCTGGGAATTGAAGTCCAGTTCCCTAACCATTACACTACATTTCAATAAGTGAAAATTATTTGCTACAAGGTAGAATCCCCCTCTCCCCTCCCCTCCCTAAAGTAAATTTGTGTCTTTGGTGTTCTGCGTGATGCAAGTCACGGGCGTGGGGGGGGAGGGGCTCTGACCCACATTGCGACTCCCCACTGACCCTCAAAGTTGACGGCCCAGTTTCACCAGTTTACTCCGCCAACGTCGCAAAAATTAAACTATAAAAATGTAAAAAAGCTCCTGCACATTCCGCTGCGCAGCCGGCTCTCCGAAGAGGCCGCGCCACAGCAGCAAAGTGGGTTAGAGCCGTGCGGGGAAGTGGGCCTTTTCACCGGGAGGTCATTGGCTCACATCTCAGGGGGGCGCTGCTGTCGTGCTCTTGAGTGAAACGCTCAAAGCCAAACCGCTTCAGTGAAACTCCAGCTGTGCACGTGGATAGTATCTGACCTATAAAGTACAGCGTTCATCCCATGGATAACGCATTTGTTTAGTAGATAGACAATAATTGTAACGGTTTTCTACTCTGGGAAGTGGGATCTGAAGTGGAACAGGACTAATCTCTGTTCCCAAGAACATTCATTTTCAACGGGACACAAACGTTCCTTCATCCTGTTTGGAAGAAAGTAACGATTAAAATGTTGGGAAAATGCTTGGGGTTTGTTTGAATGATTGGAGATAAGAAAACCCTTTTTACTAGGGAATGGGGTGATCAACATCAAAAGTGAAACACCAAATTAATACTGATCTCCATCTCCCATGAGGGCCCCATGTTTCAGTGACTGGCTGTACGTTGGTTGCCCTATTCCTTAATAAACGTGTTTACTCATCACCCGATAATGAAATAAATCTAAGTAACAACTCCCAATACTTCCTTCAACATTTTAATTGTTATTTTCTTCAATTTTGTTGAAGGGAAGTTTGTGCCTCACTGAAAATGGACAAGGGCTGTTGGAAACGAAGTGGCAGCTTGACTTCCCCAGTGTATTAGAAGAGAGTCGCAGGACCGTGTCGTCAGTAATGGACGGTGTCACACTCAACACTGTCTTCTCCCCCTCATGTTCCAGGCCATCATCAACAGCACCGTCACGCCCAATATGACCTTCACCAAAACGTCGCAGAAGTTTGGCCAGTGGGCCGACAGTCGGGCCAACACCGTGTACGGCCTGGGCTTCGGCACTGAGCAGCAGCTGCACCTGGTAAACCCGTTACCCGGCCCCTTCAGCCCAAACCTCTCGCTTTAATATTCCTCTGTAACGGGGGTATTCAAATCCAGGCCTCGAGGGCCGCAGTGTCTGCAGGTATTTTCTCCAACCACGCACTACACCACCTGATTTCACTAATTGGCTCGCTTCCTGGACCAAGGAGGTAAACTAATTATTCAAAATCAGGTGGTGTAGTGCGTGGTTTGAGAAAATGCCTGCAGACACTGCGGACCTCGAGGCCTGGATTTGAATACCCCTGCTCTAAAATATGAGAGATGTCCTTAGCTCTCTGCTCTTCCTGGGAACTTACTGGCCAAAGGTTTCAAAGGCCTGTTTGCTACAAAGAGAGGTTATTTTGTGCATGTCAATTCTTTGACCAAAGTCATTTTCCACTTTAGCGTCATCACAAAAACTCACCATCTGTGGTTGAATGTTTTTGTCCTGTACCTCCCGGGGCAGTTTGCCCTGCACCCCCCGCCCCGGGGCAGTTTGCGGAGCGCTTTAAGGAGGTGAAGGAGGCTGCTCGTCTCGCACGGGAGAAGTCCCAAGACAAGATCGAGATGACCAACCCCGGCCTGAACATCGCCGCCCCACAGGTGAGTTCTGAGCGGGACACCCTGGCGTCACGGGCCGCACCCCTTACAAGAACCGCACGGGATGCAGCACAGGAGGTACGCACCAAACCCTGAGAGTGTTTCAGGAGCCACATCACTGTCCTGTCACAGGAAATTATGCGAATGTTGATTTATAGTCATCAGGCGCACACTATTCAATCGTCCTGCTAATTACCTGTGACAAAGAATGACTGACAGGAGGCAACCTGCCAATCATCGTTTATTAAGCCTCATTAAAGGACTCCTCTGGTGTCATGTTCTGCACAAGGTCACAGGCAGTAGGCAGAGCCCTGCATCTGTTTGTGTATCTGGTTGATTGTCTGATAGTGTAGCGCTGTGCAGGTTTTCCAGCGGGTGTTCATCCATTGAGTTGGAAGCCCTGTGTTTTAGTTTTTTTCCGTGGGAGAGAAAGGGTTACGGCAGACCCTGAAACCCCTGTGGGAGGAGGAGGGAGGAGGAGGAGGGAGGATGAGCTGGGTCATTTATCTCGGAGGGATGGGAAGGGAAACTGGGCCGTGGTTAAAATTATCCTGCACAGCCCAGCGCTCCCGACGCCGCTTTTCAGGTCGGCTAATTGATGGAGAGAAACTTCACACCGGATCTCCAGACCTGTAGCTGCACATGGGATAGATATCAGCACGTAACTTCACACTAGAGATATCAGCCTACAACTGCACACTAGAGATATCAGCCTACAACTGCACACTAGAGATATCAGCACGTAACTGCAGACGAGATATCTGCATGTAATTTCACACTGGAGATATCAGCCTACAACTGCACACTAGAGATATCAACTAACACACTGGAGATATCAGCACCTACAACTGCAGCACTACACTAGAGATATCAGCATGTAACTTTACACTAGAAATATCAGCATGTAATTTATCAGCACGTAACTAGAGATATCAGCCGTAACAACATGCTAGAGATATCAACACGTAACTTCACACTAGAGATATCAGCATGTAACTGCACACTAGAGATATCAGCATGTAACTTCACACTAGAGATATCAGCCTACAACTGCACACTAGAGATATCAGCATGTAATTTCACACTAGAGATATCAGCCTACAACCTCACACAAGAGAGATCAGCCTACAACTGCACATTAGAGATATCAGCCTGTAACTGCACACTAGAGATATCAGCATGTAACTTCACACTAGAGATATCAGCCTGTAAATTCACACTGGAGATATCAGCCTATAACTTCACACTAGAGATATCAGCATGTAACTTCACACTAGAAATATCAGCATGTAACTTCACACTAGAGATATCAGCACGTAACTTCACACGAGAGATATCAGCACGTAACTACATGCTAGAGATATCAACATGTAACTTCACACTAGAGATATCAGCATGTAACTTCACACTAGAGATATCAGCATGTAACTTCACACTAGAGATATCAGCATGTAACTTCACACTAGAAATATCAACATGTAACTTCACACTAGAGATATCAGCATGTAACTTCACACTAGAGATATCAGCCTATAACTTCACACTAGAGATATCAGCATGTAACTGCACATTAGAGATATCAGCATGTAACTTCACACTAGAGAGATCAGCCTGTAAGTTCACACTAGAGATATCAGCATGTAACTTCACACTAGAGATATCAGCCTGTAACTTCATACTAGAGATATCAGCATGTAACTTCACACTAGAGATATCAGCTCGTAACTTCACACTAGAGATATCAGCATGTAACTTCAGATGAGCGAGATCAGCACGTAACTTCACACTAGAGACACAGTATAAGATACCAGACTGTAACTTCACACTAGAGATACTGTCACTGACACATCAGTCTGTCAGGGGTCGACTTTGATGGGAGGCGGGATTCATCCCTTTGGTTGATAGGTTTGTATTCACATGTTCTGTTTAATCTAACAATGATGCAGCAGTGTCTTTGTTAAATTATTTTCTTCAAATGCTGTATTTGTGTCAATAAACATACCCATATGTGCCTTAGACACAAACATGTTGAGATATACCCATGAGTTCTCTAGCCCCAAAGAGGTGTTCCTCTTTAGGAATGGGGGGGCACAGCTTCAGATAATCAGGACGTGGCCTCAGGGCCGCGCGCAGTGACAGCAGGGCAGAGCGGTTCAGCTTTTGAGCGGTCCGGCCAGTGACCCCTTCTCTGAGCCATCTGGAGCTGTTGGCCCTGTCCCTCTGGCACAGTCCAAAAAAACATCCTGAGAGAACGCAGCTATCCGTGAGAGAGCAGGACGTCAGGCCAGATCTGGGCTGCTCTTAAACGGGCCGGTAAAAAAAGGCATTCATCAATTTGCTCCCTGACCTCCCCAGGTTCACATTGGTCCTGATGGCAATGTGTCACCTGTGGCTCGAATTGACCTATGGAGTCTCACCTGGTTTAATATAGCTACCCTTTAGTTCTTTGACAGCAGCCTGAACTCAGCTATGCGAACAAATTATGCATATTCTCATGCATAACGGGTCATTGAGTTTAGGTTTGTGTCGGTTACCTGATAGCAGTCTGACCTTTCTCTCTCTCTTTCTTTCTCTTTCTCTCCTTTCTCTCTCTCTTTCTCTTTCTCTCTCTTTCTCTCCTCTCTCTCTCTCTCTCTCTCTCTCTCTCTCTCTCTCATTCTCTCTCTCTCTTTCTCTCTCTCTCTCTCTCTCATTCTCTTATTCTCTCTTTCTCTCTCTTTCTCTCTCTCTCTCTCTCTCTCTCATTCTCTCTCTCTCTCTCTCTCTCTCTCTCTGTCTCTCTCTCTCTCTCTCTCTCTCTCTCTCTCTCTCTCTCTCTCTCTCTGTCTCTCTCTCTCTCTCTCTCTCTCTCTCTCTCTCTCTCTCTCTCTCTCTCTCTCTCTCTCTATCTCTCTCTCTCTCTATCTCTATATGCTGTCTGCGTGGGGTATTCTGGACTCAGTTTTCGCAGGTGAGTATCGCGCTCAGTCCCACCTGCCCTCACACAGATGCACAAAGCAGTGTTCTCTTGTTAGTGCAGGTCTTTCCAAACATCTGCGTATCACTGGAAAGATTCAGGAGCTTTGGGAGCTTTCTGTACCCCAGGCCCACTGGCATCTGGGTGCGTGACCAGTGGAGATGGGAGCGTGCCCCTGAGCCCAACAATCGGCGGAGCTACAGGCTGTTTTCAGTGACCCGTCGATTTGAACCAATCACGGTGTCTTTGTGACGGAAGGCAAAAGTCTTTTGATTGGCTCAGTTAGTGGCTGAGCGCCTGGGAGCTCCACTCATTGTTTTGTTGATGAAGCCTCTTGTCGCTGTTTACCAGGGCTTCCTGGTGTTGGCTCTCCTTAATCCTCCATTCAGTCAACATTAATCCTTAACTTTGACTTTAAATTAAATGCAAATGGGTTAGTGGGTTTTTGTTTTTGTTTGTTTTTTTTTCTTCACAAACACAGTTTGGCAAGTTACATTTTTAGATGATTTTGATGAGGGGGAAAAAACCCCATTTAAAATGTATGTACAAGTGAATGCAAGGAAAAATGTTGCTCTGTGTTCATGTGACTGTACCACTGCGGACACAATGTTGATGTTTTAAAAGCCTGTGTTTTATCAAGCCTTGTGATACACCGCCAAAATACGGCAGGGAAGTCTCTGTTCTTTACGTGCTCTATAACATGTAGCTATAATTCAGTGCTCCCTGCTGCTAGACACTGGAGGTTTGTCTCCTTGGAGAGGAGGTAACACAAACATGGAAATGGTGCATTATATAAATGTCAGTGTTTTTTTTGAAAAGACGCCACTTGGTAGAACAGAGCTTTTCCCTCTTCTCATCTCTCACTCTCTCTCTCTCTCTTCTCTCATCTCTCTCTCTCTCTCTCTCTCTCTCTCTGGTGTCCTGGTTTCCTCTGGTGTATCGCTCCTCTTAAAGAAGGATTGTGACCATTAGATACCCTTGAGATATCTACTGTACAGCTGGGACTCTGTTTGCCTTGCTGTGCTGTGGTAATACTTCTCTGAGTATGACCCAGCCAATCAGAAATCTGCTCGCTCACTGATAGGCGTTAAGCCCCACCCCCCACGAGCTCCATCTCATTTGATCTCCTTTGATGCTCTGAACAAAGGAATATATACAACAACCTTCACTGTTGTGTGTGTATGTGTCTGTGAGTTTAAATGTTCTTGATGGATTTTTAACAGTCAGGTGAAACCTCAAGGTCATTATTTATAAAAATCATAAGGCTGGTGCTGCAGGTCAGATTTGGTCAGTGAACTGGAATATGTTTGTGTGTGTGTGTGTGCGTGCGTGCCTGCGTGCATATGTGTGTGTGTGTTGCTGTGAGGCCAGAATTTCTCCAAACACCGCCTCCGTAAGCCAGCCCCTGAGAAGGAGGGGGGAGGACGACCATGCGCCCCCCTAATCAGAGGGACTGTGACTTTATCACACCAGCACAGACGCCTCCTCTCTCCTGAGAATCTGTGAGCAGCTCTCCTCCCCCAGAGAGCCAAAGGAGCGCACGACACACACAGGATAAATAGCACACAAACTGGCTTTACAGAGTGTGTGTGTGTGTGTGTGTGTGTGTGTGTGTGTGTGTGTCTGTGTCTGTGTGTGTCTGTGTGTGTGTGTGTATATACATACACACATTCTTTACAGGAGCACTGTGTATAGTATAATTTGATGTTGATGAGGAGTAATTGTATATTCTACTTCCGGGTTCGATCCGTGTTCGGTTGAGCGGGCAGTCTACTGTACTCTGAAATTCTGCTGTACTCTGAAGTTCTACTGTACTCTGAGTAGGAGGAGCAGCAGCACAGTGTAGCGGTTAGAGAACTGGGAACTCCTGTTGCATCACCATGCCAGGCGCTAAATGTGACCGAGAGGCTGAGGTACCGTTAGGGATAAAGGGCCGTCTCTGCTGGGCAGGTGGCTTGTGCTGTTTACTGACTTACGCCGCTGCTGCTGCTGCTGTTACCCTTGAGCAAAGTACATGCAAGTAAATGCAATCATGAATCCCTTCATTAAATATCCAACCATATGAATGGTGTGTGTGCGTGTGTGCGTGCGTGCGCGTGTGCGTGCGTGCGTGCGTGTGCGTGTGCATGCGTGTGTGCGTGTGCGTGCGTGTGTGTGTGTGTATATATAAATCACCCTGGGTAAAAGAGTGAAATAATGAATGTTCTAATGTGATGAGTAATTCAGTAACGCTCAAACTGTGACTTTCGGGATGAGGGTGGAAGACCGAAGAAAGTCTTTTTTCGGGCCGCGTGATGTCAGACCGTTCTGCTTCCTTAGACGTGGAGGACAGTGGTATATGTAGAGAGAGAGAGAGAGAGGTTAGAGTACAGTGGTATATGTAGAGAGAGAGAGAGAGAGAGAGAGAGAGAGAGAGAGGTTAGAGTACAGTGGTATATGTAGAGAGAGAGAGAGAGAGAGGTTAGAGTACAGTGGTATATGTAGAGAGAGAGAGAGAGCGAGAGAGAGAGAGAGGTTAGAGTACAGTGGTATATGTAGAGAGAGAGAGAGAGAGAGAGAGAGGTTAGAGTACAGTGGTATATGTAGAGAGAGAGAGAGAGAGAGAGAGAGGTTAGAGTACAGTGGTATATGTAGAGAGAGAGAGCGAGAGAGAGAGGTTAGAGTACAGTGGTATATGTAGAGAGAGAGAGAGAGAGAGAGAGAGAGAGAGAGAGGTTAGAGTACAGTGGTATATGTAGAGAGTGGTGGTATATGTAGAGAGAGAGAGGAGAGAGAGAGAGAGGTTAGAGGACAGTGGTGTATGTAGACGGGTTAGAGACAGTGGTTATGTAGAGAGGACAGTGGTGTATGTAGACAGGTTAGAGGCCTTATGAGGCCAATATTACAGAGACTATTTGTTTCCCTATTAGACTGTGAAGAGACTTTGTTAGTGAGTTGTGTAGAGGGTGTTGGCAGACCTATCGGTGTGTCCATGCGTGCGGTCACCACCAGTGATGCCGTTTCCCCCACAGGACCTGTCAGACGACCTGCAGTCTCCCCCCGTGCTGTGCATCAACGGGCCCGGGGAGGACAAGCTGTTCCGCAGCCAGAGCGCCGACATCACGCTGTCGTCCGAAAAGGAGCGCATCAAGAAGATGCTCTCCGAAGGGTAACGCACTCATCTCTCCTCTCCATCCCCTGATTATGCTCTCCGAAGGGTAACGCACTCATCTCTCCCCTCCATCCCCTGATTATCCCCCGTTTAAAATGAGTGATTTTTATCTTTATTGTTGTTGTTTTTCCCTCCCAAGCACCTGCGACCTTAGTCGATAAGCTTTGTGAATGCCTACATTTTTATTCTGGATGAAAAAGCAAGAAGAGAGACCTACCGGAATGTTAAGAGCAGTTTTACTAGACAGGCCTCCTATTGGATATTTTCATCCTGGAAAGTCATGCGCAAGTCAAGGAAAGTGCTCAAATCTTCATTTTCCCCCTTGAGAAGTCAGAAAAATGAGGGGGGGAAAAAACAGCCAGTAAATGGCATCCATTCTTCTTTCTTGCTCCTTCCCCTTGCTTGGTGTCCAGTCCTGGTGTATCAGTGCACTGCTGGCTCTGTCGTTGTGCTGTTGAGTTCCTCCCAGTGATGTGCTGGGCGCCCCCAGGCTCCCAGCTGTGTGTGAGTGACACGCCTCCCCCCCTCTGTGCAGTACCGCCAGTGGCCTGCAGGGTGTAAAAAGCTCACTGGTTTGCAGGAGAGCGCATCAGACGATTCAGCTGCTTACGCTGGTGCCGGTGGCACCACAGTGATGCGGGGGTGGTGGAGGGGGCACAGTTGGTGATCCCAAATTTGGGGAGAAAAAAGGGAATGAGGAGCAAAAAAATAAAGGTTTAAATGGGACATGAAGCGGCTCTCGCCGGCCCTTGGCTGTAGTGCAGACACCCTCCATGTTCCTCTCCGTTGCAGGACAGCTGTGCTCCCTGTGCACTCACTCTGAGAGCCCCCCCGTCGCTCATGGGGGTCAGGGTGTTATTTACACCTCTCTGCGTCACTGCAGCCTCTCCCTCACACTCATATCACACCATCTGACAGCTTTCTCCTCAGACTCACTCTGCGCCTTCTCACGAGCGCCAGAGACGATAATGACCCAGATAGCAGTGCAGTGACACACGGGATTGTGGGTAACCTGCTAAATTAGATTACTGCTGCGTTCAGACCCCCCCCAGCATGGCTCTTAATGTGCCATTACGAGCAGGCAGGTATCATTACCCTCTCGTCACGCTGTCTGACGGGATTAGATGCACATTTCACCCCGCCGCTCATATTGCTCTTATTCTCCCTGCTCCAAAAGGGCTCAGAGAGCTGAACACACACACACACACACACACACACAGGTGCGCGCACGCAGGCACACACACACACACACACACACACACACACACACACACACACACGCACACGCGCACACATGCAGACGTTCAGTGCCCTGTGTTTATCCTCAAAGAACCCCGTTACTCTTCCTGCTGTTTATTTGCTCCGCAAATGTGGTATCCATGGTGACCTACATAGCGTACATATTTCCGTATTGCCCCCTCGCTCGCGGCTGGGAGCTTCCTGCGGCGGGTCAGGCGAGCCGGCCATGAGCCCAGCTCTGCGCCCTCGGACCAGGAAACCCGCGCGCGCCATAGACGGTGAACTCCTCCGTAGTGCAGGTTTCACGCTGAATACATACAGCCTTTTAATCAGCACACGCTCCCCAGGGCCCTGGAGCAGGCGGCCTGAGGCACTCCTCCTGCTGGAGGGATCAACCTGAGACTGTGGAACTGACACCAGGACTAAGCTTACGCACACACACACACACACACACACACACACACACACACACACACACACACGCACACAGGGCCTACAGTGCAGTGTGTAACACACACACACACACACACAAGGCCTACAACGCAGTGTTTGATATGCCAGTTTTACGCTGACCACCTATCTTTTTCTCAGAGCACCTTCTGGTGAAATGAACATGAGGATGAAGCCTAGGTTTGACTAACAAAGAGAATTACCAGTGATGTTTCAGCTTGAGTTCAGATGGCAGAACAAGAGGGCACAGGTGGAAATGAGTTAATGGCAAATTCACACTGATATCAGGAAGTATTGTTTTACACAGTGCGAGTTTTCTGAATGCAGTTATAATCGAACAGCTTGCCGGGTCATGTAGTGGAGGCACTTGGGATATACAAGTCCAGGCTAGATGCACTGCCGGATATTCTCTAGACTTGGAAATGAAGAGCCTAGTTGGGCCGAACGGCCTGTTCTCGTCGTTATGTATTCTGATGTTCTTATGTACAGTTAATTATTATAATATTGTGATTCTCTTTATTTTAAGCCTTTATCTGTTCGCTCGTTATCCAGGGTGAATGGAGGGACTGTGCCCCACCTGGGAATGCAACCTGCAACCTGTAGGCTATAGGTCACAGCAGAGTCCTTTACTGAGAGAGATGTGCCAATGGCGGATGCTTTTTGATTGGCTAATCATGTCACATGGTTTGGGAAGTTGTAAATAGTTTTGTAACAGTCAGTGTATCATCCTGTGATTTAGAGTTTACATTACTCCTATCTCCAGAGCGCGATGCATGATTTTCGCGTTGTTAAGGGCAGGAGAGAAGGAAATGCATGATGGGACATTGTAGTGTCAGTACGCTGACCAGGGAGCTGCAGATAAAAAAATCATTTTAGCTTTAATAATTCGAATGGGTACCCGCAAAAAAGAGAAATTAATATATATATGAGCATAAATATGCTACTGGAGAGGCTTGGACATTCTGTCTTCATGAAAGCACAATACGGGTCTATTGGTGTTGAACAGCCAACATATTTTCAGATGCAGTTCATGCATCAAGGCAATACACAAGATGGTGTTTTGTGTCACATCATTTGCATATTGGATTTATGGGAATAAATATATTTTTTTAAAGGGCCTCCCGCGTGGTCCAGTGGTTACAACGTTCGACACTGGCCATGGAGACCAGGGTTTGATTCCCTGTCCCACCAGAGTCGGCTCTGGCTGGGAGTGCCATCGGGGCGGCAATTGGGGGAGGGAGGGAGGGAAGCCGACACACACAGGAGTGGTTCTGGGGTGCCGGAGTTACAGTCGACGGCACGACGAGTGCTGTCTTGGAGGAGGAAGCGCTATGCCCTTGTCACTGCTGGTCACAGAACTATGGCAGCGAACTATAGGGGTAAGGGGGATTGAACTAAGCACACGGGTAATTGGCTACCAAATTGGGAGAAAACGGGGTAAAATCGGAAAATAAAATTATAAAAAAATTAAAATAAATGACATGCCAGGTATGACCAAATTGCACAGATGTCTCTTGAGTCACCAAAGTCCAAGTGTATGATTTATTCTGTTTGATTAAAGATATCACACACACACACACACACACTCACGCAGACACATGCATTCACATGCATTCACATGCATTCACACTCTGTCAGTCACACACATGCAAACACAAATGTTATTTTCCTTCCGTTTCTCTGTGAGCCTGTGATGGCTGTCTGTCCTGGCGCACAATGACGCCTTGGTGATCTAGTCACTGTGGTGAGTCATTCAATAGTCTTTGGTGCCTTCTCTGTCCCTGCTCTGGTGCATAATTACATGTGCAAGACCATGAAGGGAAAGAGAGGAACTAACATCAAATGTGTGGATCTTTCTGCCTAATGTGTTCTGTTCTTAGCGGTGCTGTCTGACAGTCAAGGGGCAGGTTGGTAAAAGTGTGTCTTTAACAGGGCAGTGTGTTACCTGTGACTCTGGCAGGTGTGTAAGAGAGTGTGTTAAACAGGGCAGTGTGTTACCTGTGACTCTGGCAGGTGTGTAAGAGAGTGTGTTAAACAGGGCAGTGTGTTACCTCTGACTCTGGCAGGTGTGTAAGAGAGTGTGTTAAACAGGGCAGTGTGTTACCTGTGACTATGGCAGGTGTGTAAGAGAGTGTGTTAAACAGGGCAGTGTGTTACCTGTGACTATGGCAGGTGTGTAAGAGAGTGTGTTTAACAGGGCAGTGTGTTACCTGTGACTCTGGCAGGTGTGTAAGAGAGTGTGTTAAACAGGGCAGTGTGTTACCTGTGACTCTGGCAGGTGTGTAAGAGAGTGTGTTACCTGTGACTGGCAGGGTGTGTTATTGCTTGGCTGTTGATGCAGGTTTTCTCTCCCTGAAAGAGAGGCTTTGGAAATGGCCTGGTTTCCATGCAGCCAACATCTGACAACAGTTCACTCTGTTCTCACAGACCTTGTTTATTTTTTTGCCGGTCTAAATGCGACGGTGTTGTGCGTTTTAGATCGGGGGTATTCAAATCCAGGCCTCGGGGTCCACAGTGTCTGCAGGTATTTGCTCCAACCACGCACTACACCACCTGATTTCACTAATTTGCTCGCTTCTTGGACCAAGGAGGTAAACTAATTATTCAAAATCAGGTGGTGTAGTGCGTGGTTGGAGCAAATACCTGCAGACACTGCGGACCTCGAGGCCTGGATTTGAATACACCTGTTTTAGAGGTTTCTTTTTCAGCATGGTGTTGTGGTGTACAATGTGCAAGGCTCACTACTCAAAGGTCAAAGATTCAGTTCTTGGATGAAGCAGGGCTGTTTGAGCTGACCTTTGACCTGCGTTGTGTGGATGATGCGTTATGATTGGATTATGTGTGAAATGTCAGCTACAGCAGTTGCCTTGGAGAAGTTAATCAAATGATTGTATTATTTATGTATTATTCATTTTATTTTTGTATTTATTGCTTTATATTTTCTTACTTTGAAAATAAAATGAGTGCCTTTTATGAAAAATACTTATAGAAAAGTACTATAAATGATATTATTATTATACTAAATAATAGTGGTTGTTGTATGCGTCTGAAACGTTGTCTTTAGTTTGAGGAGCCGGAAGCCGGCCAGTGCTGTGCTCTGATGTCACTCGCCCCTCTCACTTCTGATTGGCTGTTTCCAGATCGATATGCGAAATGAACCTGGAGGTGGAGCTCTTCACCCTGCAGGACAGCAACTCAAAGCTGGTGGCGGCTCTTCACGAGGCTAACGCTAACGTGGAGCAGTGGAAGAAGCAGCTGGCGGCCTACCAGGACGAGACTGACAGGCTAAGAGATCAGGTGAGACGCCCTGCCTCATTCCTGCAAATTACCGACAACTTTATCGACTGACAATTTCAAATTTTACCACCATCAAAAGCGTTAATGTATTTCAAATACTTATTTGACAATTTCTCTTTTTTTAAACATTTTTTTTTTAAAGAAACGTTTATTAACCAATACGTACCAATTTAAAAAGTGAATTATTAGTGAAAATAGATGTTCACTATAGGACTTAGAGTTCTAAAGGGAAAGGGAATATTTCCAATAAAGTATTTGATCCAGGTCTGGCTGTCTCACTGATTTGAGTGGTTTCCTGTGGAGAACAAAGTATTTTGATTGGTTCCTGCCGGTCGGTGATTGACAGCACACAGTAGCTCCTCCCAAACTGACGGGGTACAGATCTGGTTCTCCGCCCTGGACCCACTGTGAGAGCGTTCTCCTTCAAACTGGGGCTCGTTGGGTTATGGGATGCTTTACTTTTTAAATTGGGCTGAAAAAAAGCAGGTCAGCTCCCCCAACAACAGCCCTCTGTGAGACGGCCAATCAGACGCTGTGTGACGTTTGAGATGGCCAATCAGATGCCGTGTGACGTTTGAGACGGCCAATCAGAACGCCGTGTGACGTTTGAGACGGCCAATCAGACGCCGTGTGACATTTGAGACGGCCAATCAGACGCCGTGTGACGTTTGAGACGGCCAATCAGACGCCGTGTGACGTTTGAGACGGCCCCTCAGACGCCGTGTGACATTTGAGACGGCCAATCAGAACGCCGGGTGACGTTTGAGACAGCCAATCAGAACGCCGGGTGACGTTTGAGACAGCCAATCAGACGCCGTGTGATGTTTGAATGTTTGAAATGTGGCCGATGAGGGGTAACCCCTCACTGCAAATAACACAGACAGCCCCACGTCATCATGGACACTCTTCATTACATAACATGACATCACGGCCATTCAGAAGACTACTCTAACCCCCGCTGTAATTGTAAACTGCGTCGTGTGGCAGAATTATTCAAAGCTCGGCGATTGCTGCGTTGTGGGAGCGATCACATTTGGGAGCTCTGGGGACATTGTTCTAAAATATGGGAGTCAGTTGGTGGGTTCGCATTCCAGAAGTTGGGTGATTGGAGCCATGTCACACCTCTCTCTGTCCCAGAGAGTTTTTTTGTTTCCCAGATAAAATGCGGTGCGGATTCAGTGTCCCTGTCCTTCAGCTGCTCTCCCCCTGATGGACACACACTCTGTCCTTATTTTCACATTTTGACTGGAGGCCTAAAAGGGCATGGCACAACATCTCTCCCTCTCTCTGCCCCTCTCTCTCTCTCTCTCTCTCTCTCTCTCTCTCTCTCTCTCTCTCTCTCTCTCTCTCTCTTTCTCTCTCTCTGTCTTTCTCTCTCTCTTTCTCTCTCTCTTTCTCTCTCTCTTTCTCTCTCTCTCTCTCTTTCTTGCATCAAACATGCATACAGAGCCATAGCTCTCCCCCACCTTGGGAAATCAGACCACCTCTCCCTGCTGCTTACCCCAGCATACACCCCCCTCAGAGCGAGAACAAGACCAGTCACAAAAACTATAACAACATGGCCTGAGGATGCACTTTCTCAGCTACAGGACTGTTTTGCACAAACCGAGTGGGATATATTTGAACACCGGGACCTGGCAATATTCCTAGTGACTGTACTGTTTTACATCAAGTGCTGTATTGAGGAGGTCACTGTGGAAAACTATCCGGGTCTTCCCCAACCAAAAACCCTGGATGACCTGCCACGTCCGTGTGCTTCTCAGGGCCCGCGACACTGCCTTCAGGTCAGGTGATGGAGCTCTGTACAGGGCTGCTAGAGCCGAACTGAAGGGAGGAATTAAGAACGCAAAGCGGACTACAAGAAGAGGATAGAAGACCACCTCTCCAGCAACAACCCACGGCAAGTGTGGCAGGGTATACAGAACATCACCAACTACAGAGGTTGTGTGGTAACAACTGGGAACCCAGGTGTGTCACTAGCAGAGGAGCTGAACAGCTTCTTTGCACGCTCGAGACGCAGCACCCAGCCACACCCCCTCATCCCCCACCAGCCCCGACACCCCGCACTCACTCTAACGGAGCATGATGTGAGACGGGTGCTCAGGGCAGTGAACCCCAGGAAGGCCACTGGGCCAGATGGAGTACCCGGGAAGGTGCTCAAAGCATGTGCGGACCAGCTCGCAGGGTCTTCACTACCATCTTTAATCGCTCCCCTGGCGCAAGCTGTCATCCCATCCTGCCTGAAATCAGCTACAATCATCCCGTACCTAAGAAAACAGCCACAGACAGCCTCAATGACTACCGACCAGTAGCACTCACACCTGTCATCATGAAGTGCTTTGAGAGGCTGGTCTTACCCCACATTAAAGCCTGCCTCCCCCCCACAATTGACCCTCACCAGTTTGCCTATCGGGCAAACAGATCCACCGAGGACGCCATAGCCATAGCTCTCCACTTTGCACTGAGCCATCTGGAACACCGGAGAGCTATGTAAGGATGCTCTTCATCGATTACAGTTCAGCCTTTAACACAATCATCCCGGACATCCTGATTACTAAGCTGTTAGACCTAGGCATCCCCCCACTCACCTGCTCCTGGATAAAAGACTTCCTGACTGACCGCCCCCAGACTGTGAAACTCGGCCCCCACCTCTCCTCCACCCGCACACTCAGCACCGGCTCTCCTCAGGGTTGTGTGCTGAGCCCACTACTGTACTCTCTCTACACCCACGACTGCAGCCCAGTGCACCCAGACAACATCATCATCAAATTTGCGGACGACACCACGGTGGTTGGGCTCATCTCTGGAGGGGACGAGTCTGCCTACCGAGATGAGATCCTGAAATTAACAGCGTGGTGTACAGTGAACAACTTGGCACTGAACACCACAAAAACTAAGGAAATCATCTGCGACTTCAGGAAGAACAGAGCAGACCCCGCCCCCTTTACATCAATGGTGAGTGTGTGGAGAGGGTCCACACTTTCAGATTCCTTGGCACCCTCATCTCTGCTGACCTCTCCTGGTCTGAGAACACCACAGCGGTCATCAAGAAGGCCCAGCAGCGATTACACTTCCTGAGGGTGCTCAGGAAGAACAACCT